>QRFJ01006073.1:0-100954 GCA_006176705.1 Cocos nucifera | reverse complement strand
GTGATAAGTATCATAAATTCATCAATAAAAGTATTAATTTATCAATTAATTTATATTAATTTTTAAGAATTAATAATTCAATTTATATATAATTTTTGAAAAATTCATATTTTTATTAATTAAAAAATTAATTAAAAAATAATAAAAAATAATAAAAATTAAAAAATAAAATTTTATTATCAATAGAAAGAGCTCATTTTTTTGATCACAACGAAATAAATTTCAAGTAAAACGGAGCTAAAATGGAAAAGATATGAATTTTTAAAAGATATAAAATAAATAAAAATTAAATAAAAAAAAAGAAAATGGCTCAGCCGGCTCCGTAAGCCGAGCCACCAAGCCAAGCCAAGCCATCAAGCCGACTCAGCCGTTGAAGCCATCAGCCGGTCCACGATCCTAGGCGTGGACCGCCAGCTCAGCAAATTTCCGGCGAATCAGAGATTGCCACGTGGTGGACCTAGACCCCTTAAGGGTCTACAGAAATTTATCGCGGCTCACAAGGGTAATTTAGTCTTTTCGTCCGACAACAGCGGCGCTGATTGGTTGCGGTGTGCGGTGCGGCCGGTCCACGCGGTCCATGGGAACAGTTATTGCGCGATCGGACGGATGTGGTTGTTTGCGGTCAGGATCGGACGGCTGTGGTTGCTTCCGAATTTTATTCAGATACAAACATCACGCGGATCACCATCGGACGGCAGCGCTCGATCCAGGCGATGATCCGACGGTCCAGAATGCTGCCGGCGGTGATCAAGACTCCCGAAGCGCGATTTGCGGCCAGATTTCCTCGATCAAGCGCGATCCAACGGCCAGAATTTAATCCGACCCGATCTGAGCTTATCTGCATCCGATTTTGATGATTTTTGGACCGTTGGATTCCTGTTGAACGGCTGGATTTTATCAGATTTATCAGAGTCATATCAGAGCTATTTTGATTCAAATTTTATCCAAATTTCTTTGTATTTTTATGATTACAAAGGCTATTAGTCCCATATTGCCTTTAGAAAAAATATCCAGCCCTCCTAGCTCTATAAAAAGGACCCCAGGCCATCAAAAATTAACATCTCCGATCAAGGTGAAGCTTTGGTACAGGGCGAAGCCAGGCTATGGGTTAAAGGCTGCTTCGAAGCAACGGGTGCCGAGAAGAAGAGCCGAGCTTCTACACCATCTTTCTGCCAATGCCGATCCAAGATCAGAGATCAGGCTATTTTATTTTATTATCTTTTCTTTTTAAATTTTATGTATTTAAATTCTAAAATTTTAATTAATAAAAATTTTATTTTTGCATTTTAATTTCTTACTTTTTATTTTTATTGTAATTTAATTTCTGCACTTTAAATTATTGCTTTGCAAGTAGATGCTAAGATCTAACTAGTAGATCTTAGTACCAAGTTTAAATTTCTGCACCTTTTAATTTTTGCTTTTTAATTTTCCGACTTCACTTTTGATTCTAAAAACTTCTTTTCTTCTTTTTCTTTTCAAAAATCAAAGATTTCAAATCTAAAAACACTACCTTCCCTGTGGATTCGACCCGACTCACTACTATCTACGTATTTTTAATGATTTTAAGAAGTCGGATTAAACTGATAAACACGGTGTCTTAACGACAAGCATCGCGTTCCCTATCAAGTTTTTGGCGCCGTTGCCGGGGAAGGAATGATTTTTGATTTTTTGATTTCTTTGATTTTTTTTATAAATTAATTATATTTAAAATTTTTAATATTGCTTACTAATTTTTTTTATTTATTTTGTAGAAAAAAAAAGGAGAAAATGAAGAAAGCATCTAAGTTTTGCCTGGTGAGATCAATCCTAACCCTAGTTCCTCTTTTCTTTTTATTTTATTTATTTATTTATTTTATTTTTAAATTAATTTAAAAAAAAATATCCATTTAAACCTAATTAAAAGCCTCATGATAAGATTAGAAACCCTAACTGTTTAGAGCATGCATCATATTAGTTTTATTTTTATTTTATTTTTATTTTTATTTTTTTTGGTGATTGCTGGAGGCAAGGTAAGCCTTTCAGAATTACAATTAGTTGCATGCATCTAGTTTAAATTGCATAAAACCCTTTGATTGAATTTTTTTTTTTTTTCGTGCATATTCATATTAAATCAAATTAAGGGCACAACCCAATTAAACAAGATAAGGTGGGGATTTGATCACCCTTCCTTAGCCCACAAACAACCAACCAACATCCTGCATTGACCTAAGCCTTTAATTTTAAAATCAATTAGACATCAACCCTAGGAACTCGAGCTCAATAGGATAAGGAATCCTAAGAGTTGAACCGGGTTAGGATAAGTCAATTTGACTGGTGTCTAGGAAAGTGGTTCAGGGACGATTGGGCCCGAAGGAAGGTGGTTTCTAATTGGTTCCGTTCGCTTACCTGGCCAAGCACAATTGGTGTCTAAGGCAAGCAACGGGGGGACTCCCACCGACCTTACACTTACCTGGCTAGTTGATTGGCTAATCCTACACTTGGAGGGCTTGAAGGTGACCTTGGCAGTTAGGAGCTGTCTAGATCTAGGATAACCCTTAGTCAGGATTGATTGACCAACTTGATTGCTAACCAACATTCAAATCTAATTAAACCTAATTCTTCTCTTTCTTCTTAGTTCTAGGACTCCTTAGGACCTCTTCTTTAGAACTCTTTCTTTCTTTCTTACTCCTCTAAAAATAAAATAAAAATAAAATAAAATAAAAATTAAACTAACTAAAAATTAATAATTAAATTAAATTAAATTAAATTAAAATTAATAAATAAAAATAATTAAAAAAATTAATTTTTAATATAATAAAATAATAATAATAATAATAAAAAAAAAATATTCTAAAAATTTTTAAACCATACATTAGGGTTACACTAATACATGCATGGTAGGAAATCGCTTTTTCTGATTTAGTTGAACTTAATTGAATGGTTGATTCACATTAAACATAATAATCAAATGGCTAATATAAATCTAATAGTCCAAAAATTAGATAAAGTTGACCTTCTTGATCAGAAAATAGATCAACTCCTAACCCTAGGTCAACAATCTTCTAATTATCAGGAGAGTTATTCAATCTATGCTAGTCCAACCCATCATGTAAGTGAATATCCTATGACTGCACAGTTTCCATATTTTATCCAAGAACAAGTTCAAGCTACTCAAGGATACTCCAAATTGATTAATGACCCATTTTCAAATTCATATAATTCAGATTGGAGTAACTTTAATTTTTCTTGGACATCCCAACAGACTCAGGCTCAGACCCAAATTTCACTTGAGCAAAATTATCAAAATTATGCCTATAATAATGGTCAGCCTAGTCAGTTTAACCAGCCATCATATTATAATCAGCCTTCATACCCACCTCCTCAACAGACCAATCTAGCTGATGATAGATTTAACCAACTTCAACAATTAATTCTAACTCAACAGCAATCTATCGCCAGACTAGAAGCTCAAATAGGATAATTAGTTGAGTCTAACATGAGGAGAGAACTAGATCAACTACCGAACCTACCAATTTCAAATAACCCACCTAATGACCTACCAACCACCTGGATTAAATTATCAATCTAATGTTTCATCTAAGAATCTTCCAATTTGAGAATACCAAAGTAATTCCTGAACTTAAAAGCTATAGGATTCTTATGGACCCATACCAAGACCAGGTGAGAGAGGCTAGTACTGATGCTAGCCAAAATGAAAATTTAGAGGAACTGGTTAGTACTGAGACTAACCACATAGAAGAACCCAAGCCAGGAATTAGTACTGATGCTAGTTCCAGTTTAAATGAGATAGAAATAAGGGAAAAAGAGAATAGATGATTTACCCGAGACTTATAAACCTAATGTCCTATTCCCTTCAACCCTAGAAGCTGGTTCTTCTTATAAAAATCAAAAGGCATGTAATGAAATGTCAATGGAGTTGTTTAAGCAGGATCACATTAATTTACCTCCAGAATTAAAACCGCCTTTAGTCACCATTCCAGCACCCATTGAATCAAACTTAACTCCTAAAACTCCATTCATGAGCATTTTAGAAGAACAAATAGGAGTAATTCTTAATAAACATGGGTCTGAGAATGGAATCATAAAATATATCCCAAAAATTAACAGTGAATATATCAATAATGGGATTAAAAATCAACATCAACTTTCTGAGATTGGCAATCCAAAACCATTGGAATTTGTCAATCCAATATTCGACACAGGATAGTGAGCTACATTGTGTCTGGCTGAAGACGGTAAACTTAGCGCTTGTTGGGAGGCAACCCAATATTTAGTTTTTATCTAATTTATCTTATTTTCTTTTTAGGATAATTTGAATAAGTTGGAGGGAGAGCTCAAATTTGTAAAGGCATGTGCTGGACCAAAAAAAATAAATAAATAAATAAATAAATAAATAAATATACTGAGTTAGGTGTATTCTTCCATGTTCTTTATTACATCCTTTATTTTTTCTTCTCCATTGAGGACAATGTCGATTAAGTTGGGGGGAGAGAAAAATAAAAATTTTAAAATTTTAAGTCCTCGAAAAAGTTAGTATTTAGTATTTAGATACTTGATTATGCTTAAGAATCGAATTAAACTAAGCATTTTTAAAAGAAAATTGATGCACAGATTAGAGAATCTATGAGATATTGAGGAATCAAGTATTAAGAAAATTCAATAAAGAGTTAAGTCCTAGAACATAAAATTTTTTTTCTTGGAGCATTTCTAATTATTTCTACTAGCATCAAAGAAAAGTCTACTTTTTATAGGCTTGTGTAGGGTAACTATACGTTTCTTCATATAAAAATTTATTTTAATAAAATAGTTTCCAAGTACTTCTCACTGAGTAACCGGGCCTCTTTGCCTAAGCAAGCATTGAGTTTCGCGTCAAAAGGTGGGAAGGGCAAAGAAGCTCGTTGTAAAGCTAGTCTTAACTCGTAGCCTATTTGATTCGAGCTAGTAAGCCCGAGGGGTATTCTATACCTAGTGCCCTAAAGCCAACTGGTTTGGGAGTCATTGGCCCAAGACTCGCTACATGGATCAAATAGAAAGCTTAAGGAGTTAAGACACTCAATAGTGGTACAACGTTAAAAAAAAAAAAAAAAAAAAAAAAAAAAAAAAAAAAACATTGGTTTCCCACCGAGTAACCGGGTCCCGTTGCCTAAGTAAGCAATGATATTCGCATCAAAAAGTGGGCAATGTGAAAATAAAAATTAATAAATGAAGGATGGAAGTAGCAATACACCTGCCTATATGAAAGTTTAGACAAATCAGAGATAAAAGTGGAATAATTTAGAAAAAGTTCTGAAAAATTTAATGTTCTTTACTTAATTTTTCTATTGATAAGTATTAATACCCCAATGATATATCTCATTTAAGCTCTACTGAATATCAATGGCCATTTTGAAAATTGCTTAGGTAAAATTCGAAACTCTAAAGTTAAAAGGTATTTAAAACTAAATTCTTTCTTTACTCGAGGACGAGCAAAGCTTAAGTTGGGGGGTGTGATAAACATCATAAATTCATCAATAAAAGTATTAATTTATTCAATTAATTTATATTAATTTTTAAGAATTAATAATTCAATTTATATATAATTTTTGAAAAATTCATATTTTTATTAATTAAAAAATTAATTAAAAAATAATAAAAAATAATAAAAATTAAAAAATAAAATTTTATTATCAATAGAAAGAGCTCATTTTTTTGATCACAACGAAATAAATTTCAAGTAAAACGGAGCTAAAATGGAAAAGATATGAATTTTTGAAAGATATAAAATAAATAAAAATTAAAAAAAAAAGAAAATGGCTCAGCCGGCTCCGTAAGCCGAGCCACCAAGCCAAGCCAAGCCATCAAGCCGACTCAGCCGTTGAAGCCATCAGCCGGTCCACGATCTAGGCGTGGACCGCCAGCTCAGCAAATTCCGGCGAATCAGAGATTGCCACGTGGTGGACCTAGACCCCTTAAGGGTCTACAGAAATTTATCGCGGCTCACAAGGGTAATTTAGTCTTTTCGTCCGACAACAGCGGCGCTGATTGGTTGCGGTGTGCGGTGCGGCCGGTCCACGCGGTCCATGGGAACAGTTATTGCGCGATCGGACGGATGTGGTTGTTTGCGGTCAGGATCGGACGGCTGTGGTTGCTTCCGAATTTTATTCAGATACAAACATCACGCGGATCACCATCGGATGGCAGCGCTCGATCCAGGCGATGATCCGACGGTCCAGAATGCTGCCGGACGGTGATCAAGACTCCCGAAGCGCATGATTTGCGGCCAGATTTCCTCGATCAAGCGCGATCCAACGGCCAGAATTTAATCCGACCCGATCTGAGCTTATCTGCATCCGATTTTGATGATTTTTGGACCGTTGGATTCCTGTTGAATGGCTGGATTTTATCAGATTTATCAGAGTCATATCAGAGCTATTTTGATTCAAATTTTATCCAAATTTCTTTATATTTTTATGATTACAAAGGCTATTAGTCCCATATTGCCTTTAGAAAAAATATCCAGCCCTCCTAGCTCTATAAAAAGGACCCCAGGCCATCAAAAATTCAATATCTCCGATCAAGGTGAAGCTTTGGTACAGGGCGAAGCCAGGCTATGGGTTAAAGGCTGCTTCGAAGCAACGGGTGCCGAGAAGAAGAGCCGAGCTTCTACACCATCTTTCTGCCAATGCCGATCCAAGATCAGAGATCAGGCTATTTTATTTTATTATCTTTTCTTTTTAAATTTTATGTATTTAAATTTTAAAATTTTAGTTAATAAAAATTTTATTTTTGCATTTTAATTTCTTACTTTTTATTTTTATTGCAATTTAATTTCTGCACTTTAAATTATTACTTTGCAAGTAGATGCTAAGATCTAACTAGTAGATCTTAGTACCAAGTTTAAATTTCTGCACCTTTTAATTTTTGCTTTTAATTTTCCAGCTTCACTTTTGATTCTAAAAATTCTTTCCTTCTTTTCTTTTCAAAAATCAAAGATTTCAAATCTAAAAACACTACCTTCCCTGTGGATTCGACCTGACTCACTGCTATCTACGTATTTTCAATAATTTTAAAAAGTCGGATTAAACTGATAAACATGGTGTCTTAACGACAGCATCGCATCCCTATCAGCCCTAGAAGCCAGAATTGGCTAACACTTGTAATACACTTCTAGGAGCAAAATTATAATTTTGACTATAAATAATAAAATAGTTTATTTTCTATCACAAATGTATATTTAGTGTCTATGATACATCCCTTGAGTTAATGGTAATGATAATTTATATTTTCAAGAGTTGAAAATTTAAGACATAAATTTTAATTTATTAACTCATAAAAGGCTCCTAATCGTAGGTCGTCATGAGGATGGTGATTGATCTGAAAGGTTAGTGTACAATTACTTCTTCATAGTAGATAAGTCTTAAGTCTATGGTGTAGAGACATTGGAGTGAGAGTACAGGTACTCATTAGAGAACGAGGGCACTGAGCGTGACCACCTCGAGTAGTCATAAGGAAGTCTACTTTCTCATCGATGACTGACTTAAAACTACAGTGGTGTGTCTGGTTCTTTGATCTGAGGTGCATCGATAGTTTACTATGAGGGTGTTATAGTTTGACTACACCATGACTTGATCTCCTAGCCATTCAGAATTCTGAGGTGTATGTTGGCTATAACATGTTCATTGTAGGAATTGGATTGCACCAAGATGGAATCTAACTACCTCGGTGGATGAGGAGCAGCCCTATGATGATCATGAGAATCAAGTCTATAAACCCATGGCCATGGCAGAGAGTGAAATAATAGAAAGAGTTTCTATTAAGATTTTCACATCGAACTTGAATCAAATGATTAAATTATATGATAGAAATTAGGGTTTGACGAGTTCACCTTAACCCTAATCTGATCAGGGCTTAAGATAGAAGAACTTAATCACATAGGTAGCTGCACCAAGAGGTTTGTTTTTAGTTTTGATGGGTTTCCATCATATATTTTTAGGTGTCACTGGTGGATTTTGGAAGCAATTAGAATGATTTAGATGATCGATCATTTTAGTTGTCTGAATCAAAAGAGTTTTGATCTATCAAAAGGAGTTTCGATGATGTCAATGATGGAGATCATGACATATCCCATTACCATATAAAACTGAATCTAACTACATCACACAAATAAGGATTTGGATTTGGATATCATCAATTGGACTAATCCAGTTCAATTGATTTGAATTAGGTTCAATTAGGTTCAAGAAAATCATGCTAACACATGATTGAGCCTAACGTTCTCCTTCTATTATCATTAAAAGTTGTCCCGACTGAGCCAAATATATTTGTGCTCACTCAGATACCTTTACCTAATCTGATTGGAGCTTGTCCAGGTTAGAAAATGATTGTCTTAATTTATGAGATAAATTTGAGACAACACCTGCCATTTTCCATCACCTGCTAATTCTTATCCTTTGACTCTGGTCAAATATTGACCTTTGATCCTTGGACATCTGCCCATATGTCATGCACTTATTGGTTAGTAGATAGGGGCTTGTTCCCTTACTGAATTATGAAAAGAAGAGGGTGCATGCCTAGGATGGCGTGCGCTCATGGATAAGGATGCTTGGAGTCCCATACGGATGGGACTCCAGGTTGCTTCTTGGATTCAACTTAGATGACCCCTAGCCATAGACTTTGATCAGTCTTAGGCACTATCTAAGGATGAATCTATAGGGATCTCATCTGATTGGATTAGGTGATGTCATCCCACCAATCAGATTTAAATCTGATTGCACGAAGCAGCGCGATTGGCCGGGATGATATGGTACTGCATGGCGCAGTAGGGTCTATAAATAAATCCTATCTACACCCTACTTTAAGAGAGATTTCTCCTAGCCACACCCCAAGGCTGCCCCTCTCTCTCCTTCATGCCATCTTCTAATCCTTTCCCTCCTCTCCACGCCCAAGGGAAGTTGGGCTTCAGTTTGGTGCGATCCAGGCAAGAAAAGGCTGATGAGAAAAGGAAGAAGGCAGCACTACTATAGAGATGATAGTAGATCTTCGAAAGAAGTTTTGAAGATCCTCCAAATTAGATCCAGATCTAATTTTTGAAAATGTGATAAAGAAGAAGAAGATCTTCAGATTCAGTCTGAGTGGATATCGGTAGAGGCCAGATGCTTGCATGGCTAGATCCCGAACCTCAGGTTATTAGCAGGATCATCAAAGGGTAATCAGATTACCCAACAAACAAGGTAACATTAATTTAGATTTAATTTAATTTAATTTTTTTATTTATTAGATCATAAAATTAGATCTGAAAAGTGTCAGATCTAATTTGGATCTAAGAGAAAATTTTTAAAATATTCTTCTCGATCCAATCAGATTTGAATGAACCTGATCCAAAAAATCTAATTTTTTTCTTCATCCAGTTCAGTTGAGCTGCAGGATCATCATGCTGCCCTCCAGAGAGAGTATGGATGACCACTATCATTGGTCTATTCTCTTGAGGATCTTTAGGTGGTGGTGGCTCATGTCCGAGCTCTCTTGGGTTCGGTCATTCTGCTATGTACCTCCTCCATCGCCTCTATCAGATGAGCGCTTCAATCTTGTCTTTGAGTTGCTGACATTTCTCTATATCATGCCTATGATCTCAATGACATCGGCAATATTTTCTTGGATCTCATATATGTGGTGGAACCATCATCCTCTTTGACCTAGGTAGATCTTCTTGATGCTCAATTTCCATCAAGAATTGAGCTCTTAGGGTGTTGACGGCATATAATTGTTGAACCTTCATGGTGGGGATGTAGCTCGGTGGCATTTTGGTGATGACTAAACTTGAACACCACAAGAAGATAAGTAGGACCATCAAGGTTTATTCTGCTGAACTTCAAGTTTCTTGTCCTTCCATTTGTCCTCCTTTTTCTCTTGGGGCTCGTGGTTGAGGTTTTCTCCATGTTGAACCTAGGCTCTACATTCCTTATCAATATTTTGGTAAAGTTTTTTAGATATTTCTTTTCAAGTGAGAAGAGGAGGTGATTCTTCTAGAGTCTGACCTTAAGTGCCTTCATAGCCACAGACTGATCTAAATCATGCACTTCCAAAGTCATAGCATTGAAGCATTTGATGTAGTCCCATAGGGGTTCCTTCTTCTCTTTCTTGATGTTTGATGAGGTAGTCAGATCCGTGATGCTGCCGATGACTACTGATGAAGTGAGCTGCAAATGCTCTTTCAAACTATTCAAAAGAATCTATCAAGCCTAAACGAAGGCCCGAATACCACTATTGAGCTGCCTTTTTTACGATTGATGGAAATGCCCTATAAAGAATTGCATCAAATATCCCTTGAAGGAGCATCAGAGATTTGAAGGTCTTCAGGTGATCGACAGGATTTGAAGTCCTATCATATGATTCTTGCTATGGCATTTTAAACTGTGCAGGTAGTGGTTCCTCAAAAATTCTTCTCATAAAGGGAGGGTTGGTGTTAAAACCAAGATCCTCTCCTTGAGCTTGGTCTTGCAATGCCTTAATCTTCTACTACATTTCTTGGAACCTTCTTTTCACCTCGAAGTCTCAAGCCATGTGTGGCCCATAATGGTAAGGAGATCGGTTCCCTAGGGTCGAATCTCTTCCTGAATGTGGAGTCGGCAAATGGCTGCCTCTCCTTCTGATAGGGCTGGCACGTCGGCTATGATGACTTTGTCCTAGCCTCAGGCTTCATGGGGGCGAGCATCAATCTAACAGGTAGTCCCTTTCAGGGTGTGGAGCATCAGGTGGTGGCTGAGGTATGGTGGTTTGCTATATTCCATGCACCATGGCAGATAAGGTTTACACCTATTGAACGAGGCTATTGAACTATTCATTTAACATGATCGAAGTTGCCTATGGAGCTGGTGGCACCTGAACTGATTCAGACTCGGAGATCTATGGCTAGACGTTGTTCAAACGCACCTTGTTAGAGCGACGAGATGTGTTCAATGCTCCCTTTTGAAGTCTCATGTTGTTTCCTCTCAAAATAATTTCCAAATAAAGGTTGGAAGAAACCCTTACTCTAGTGCCAACTACCGAACCACAAGCTCAAGGTCAGAGAACTCACCCTCAGATAGGAGGCACTGAAGTGCTGGAGCGACACCTACAAAAATAAGTTTCTATCCAGATTATTCTCCAACAAGAACCCTTCAATGCTCAAACTAGTGATTGAAAAAAAAAAAGAGGAAGCGAGAGTGTTGCCCAGAGGTAGCAACCCAAGAGGGAGGGGGAGTGAATTAGGTTTTTATAAAAGTTTTGGCCAAATTTAACTCTAAGCAATTATGCACTTTGATTTTAATCTAAGTGGTGAGGATGAGATGTATATAATATGAGCAGTGAAATTAAGATAACAAAATCAAACTATGAAAGTAAAGTAAGAATTATAAGCATGCAAAGTATATACAGATATAGAAGAAAAAAGTACAACACAAACACACAAAGATTTATAGTGGTTCAGAGCAATCCGCTCCTACATCTACTTTCCAAGCTTTTCTTGAAAAGTCCACTATAATCTATTCTTGATTATAGTGTGTTTATTTTCCTAGGCTTACAAATAAATCTAGTTGATTTTCACAGGAGCACCAACCAAAATCTAACATCATTAGTTTTCTGGGTTCACTAATAATCTAGTTGATTTTTTGAGATCACCAACCAAAACCTATAATATCCAATTTTAGGCTTAGATGGGTCTAAACCTCAAATTTCTTTTTCCCAAAGAAACTTATAAAGAAATAAAAAAATACAAGTAAAGTTTCAATACAATATAAAAAATAGAGTATAAGCTCTTTTAAATTCTAAAGAACAAGCCGATAATGTGCTCGATTGAAGCTTGGCATTTCTTCAAATTATGCTTGAGAGGATGTGGAAGATGTTGGAGAAGATTGTTTTGAAGGCTCGCTGAATTCTATGCACAACACTCCTCTCTTTTCTCTTTTCTTAGGATATTCAATGTTCCTCACAAAATCTGAAAGATTCTCTCTCTAAATCCTTTAATCTCTTTTTTCTATATTCTTCAATTAATTCTCCATTTTTAAATCCCTTTAGAGAAGGTTGGAGTAAGAGTTTTAGCCATTGGAAGCTCTGAAATAGCTGTTGGGGTCGAAAAATAGTCGTTGGAAAACTATCCGTCGAAGGCTGTCCGTGCAGATCGAGACCTCTCGATTTTTTATGAGACCTCTCACCAGATTTCAAGACCTCTTAATTTTTTACGAAACATCTCATCGAAACTGTGAGACCTCTCGAAAATCCTATGAGACCTCTCGCTCTCAGAGCATAGAAACTAAGTTTCTATCTTCTGAGATCGAGACGTCTCGAGTTTAACTCGAGACCTCTCGAGACTATGCCAGAATACTATTTCATTATGTCAGACCAGTCGAGAGCTCTCGAAAAAAATTTGAGATATCTCAAAAAATCCTGACTTCATTTTTCCTCAATATTTGAGCTTCCAAACTTGAGTTTCTTGGCCCAAACTTTTTTAAACATAATTGCTTTCTTCAATTTTAATTTCTCTTCTTTCAATCATACTTTCTTCATACCAAGCCATCTAAATATGTGTGAATTTGCACTTTTAAGTATTTTGGCATGGCATCTCGAGAGGATTTATTGTTGAGATAAATTCTTTATTTTGGATACTTGAAAAATCCTACACACATGATTAGATACATAATATACTTAATAATTTGAAATCATCAAAATTAATCTCAGGGTCAATAATCTTCCTCTTTTTGATGATAACAAAATCTTTAGTATATGCACAATAAAAGCAAATAATATATTTCTATGCATTTTTCTAAAAAGTATCATGAAGTATAGATTAAACACATGAATGAGTACTTCATGAATGTTCTCAATTATTCTTTTGGTTCATTTCACATATTTCATATACTCATAAAAAAAATATTTCAATTCATATCAGTGAGTATTAAGTTTTCATTTCAAGCATCAATATAATTCATTGAGTTTCTTCAAGCGTATACTCGATATTCCTCTCCCCCTTTTTGATAGTATCAAAAAGCTCATTGGAAGAAACAAGAAGTCATCAACATCAACATCAAAGCATTAACTTGAGAGATGTATTAAATTTACGAAATCAATTTAAATGAATAATCTCTCTTTTGAAAATTTATCCTTTGACTCAAAATAAATTTCAAATATTTATTTTAATTTCATAAATTAGCTTGAATTTAAATATTATAGACTCTCTCCTTTTTAAATGAATATGATCTTTTAATCAGATTTTTAAATATACACTTTTAAGCTTTAAGAGGAATAGAGTTTTTCAAAAGATTTGATCATGAAACTAAGCATAATGTATACTTTAATGTTCAATCTTTTCTTTTCTTAAGAAATTTTAGTCAATTAAGCTCGAAAAAGATATGGATCGAAGATGTATCGAGCAAATAAAAATGAATAATATCAAAGCAAAAGATAGTCATATTTTCAAATTCATTGCTTTGAGTAAAAAATATTTTAAAATAAATAATTCATAAAAATTTTTTAATGTACATCAAAAATTTAGAATCAAATTTGAATTTTTAAATAAGTTTCAAGATTAAGTTTAGAAATTCATTTTTGAGAAGGAATATGCTGTAAATTTACTTTAACTCCAGTCATTTACCAAGAATAATCATGCAAATCATGTTTAAAAGATTAGCACATGAAAAGTTAAGTATTATATTTATAAATGAGCTTTAAAATTATAAGAATATATCAAAATCAATTTATTTAGAGTAAGAATATGCCTCAAACTTTTTTTAACTTTAACTAATTATCCAGAAACAAGATAGAGTAATCAAATCATGTAAATAAAATTGGATAAATACATGAAAGCTCAATCTAAGGAGTTCATAAATTAATTGATTGAGATCTTAAGATCAAAATCTTCAATCAAATTAAGATAAAAAAGTATTTTTTCTCTTATTTTGGAGATATCAAGGATTCATTTTTCTTTAATATTTCAATAACATTATCTCTCTCTATTTTTCATAATTATAGATCGATTATTTTATCTTTCAACTTTTCTCTCCCTCTGTATTTCAAAATAAGTATATTTTAAATTTAGATTATCAAAATGACATATATATATATATATATTCATTCTTTAGCATTATCTTCTACTTTTCTTTTTTAAAATTTACATGCATAAGCTTTATAATTTTTGTTACTCCCCTTTTTTCTTTCAAGTTAAGCATATTTAATTGATACCACATCAAAGACTGAAAAATTAATTTTCAAATTCATTACTAGAAAATAATATGAATAAAACTCAATTTAATATCAAGTATGAAAGGCATTCTTCAAGTTAGGGGATAAAATCAATTAAGATTAAAATGAGAGGGATCTAGATATTGGCTCTATGTGTTGATCTAACTATGGGATTTAAAATCCTTAAGGGTTAACCTAAAATGCAATGCAACTTAATACATCAAGCATTTTAAATTTTATAATTGATGTCTTATCTTTAAGTATTTATTTTATGCTAATTGTTATTACAATTTTAGCATTTTATGAGGAGAATATCTAAATTTATTTCTTTTGCAATCAAGGGCATTCGTAGTTAATTAAACTTATGTTGATTTAAATTTCTCAAATGAATAATTGATAAGAAGAAGCTATTAAATTATGCTGATTTTTAAGATAATTTCAATTCATAGCATGATATGATACTTAGAGGAGAGCATATTGACCTCTTAAAATCAAAGTATTCAAATCATCAAAATCAACCAATCATACTAATCTTATTGATATATGAAAAAAATTTCAAGCAAGTAAACATAATATACAATTATATTAAAGTCAATAGATTCAATCAAAATAACTTTAACAATCATGGATGGTATGATGTGAGAAAATGTTTAGATTATACCATTCATCAATATCCATCCTTTTTCATTTCCAAGGCATTCATAAAAATTTTCTTCATTTCATTTCATTTGGATCCTTGGTGCATCTGCAAAATCACTTAATGATTTTTGGTATCCAAGTCATCTTGGGTCCATAGGAGTTAGAGCTTATGATTTCTTTTGGAATCCAAATTTGTTTGATATAAGTTTGACCATTTCTTTCAATGTTGTATTCAAAAATTTTATGACCAACTTTATTATATTTAAAGCACTTAACTAAATGATTTTCAGTTGAAGCTTTGTTGAGTATATTTTTGTCAAACTTTTATTTTCTTATTGAATCATAACTAATTTCATATTTGTCAAAAATAGTTTTTTGATCGTTTAAAATAGCTTGAAGCTTTTGAGACCTAATTGTAAACTTTTCAATTATGGATTTCAAGCTTTCAATCTCTTTCTTTAGTTTGACATTTTCTTCTAAAATAGATTTTTTAAATTTACTCTTTTCTTTAGCAGAAAATCTTAATTTATTAAGTTCTTCTTTCAACTTAAGATTTTCTTCAATCATAGATTTTTTAGATTTTAAATTTTTTTTTTCTTTAATAAATGATTTTTTTTTCTTTTATGAAATCTTCTTTTTCAATTAAGAGTTTATTCTTTTCTTTAACTAAAGATTTTTTGAATTTAAGAAGTTCTTTCTTTTCTTTAGCTAAAACATTATTTTCTTTCAAAATATCTTCTTTTTTAATTAATAATTTACTCTTTTTATTAGCTAAGAGAAGATTTGACTTTTTGAATTCTTTATTTTTTAGCCTTAATTTTCTAAAATCAATCATTAATTCATTAAAGGCTTCATATAATTCATCAAATATAAAGTCGAAAGAATTTTTAGGATTTACCTTATTTGCATTAGCCATGAGGCAATGATTGGCGATACCTTCTTCCTCTTTCTCATTTTTCTTTTCTATGCTTTGCTCCCCCTTAATCAAAACTTTTTTTTTCTTTATCTTTTCTTCTTCTTTTTCTTTCCATCCTCATGAGCCATAAGGCATAGATTGGGATGAGCTTCCTTAACTTCTTGGGAGCTTGATTCTTCTTCTTGATTTGCTCTCCCATAAATCATTTTTAATTTCTTCCATACTTGATTCACTGAAATACATAAAAAAATTATATTAAATATACTTAAATCTAAAGAGCAATAAAGTATATTCATGGCTTTAGCATTTAGTTGGATTGTTTCTTTGTCAATAATTAATGCATTGTGTGTGGGGGGGGCATTAATAATAATATTCCATAAGTTATAGTCTTGTGTTTGTATAAATATTTTTATCCTAGCTTTCTAAAAAGTATAATTTGAGCCATCAAATAGTGGGGGTCGATCAATAGAATGGCCTTCATTAAATAGAGCTTCCATTTTGGGTTGCCAAGATCTTTTGCCTTTTGACCGCTAGGTCAACAAATAAATATTAGAGCACCTGCTCTGATACCAATTATTATCCAAAGGTAGCAACCCAAGAGGGGGAGTGAATTGGGTTCTTATAAAAGCTTTGGCCAAATTTAACTATAAGCAATTATGTGCTTTGATTTTAATCTAAGTGGTGAGGATGAGATATATATAATATAAGCAGCAGAATTAAGATAACAAAATCAAACTATGAAAGTAAAGTAAGAATTATAAATATGCAAAATATATAGAGAGATAGAAGAAAAAGCACAACACAAACATATAAAGATTTATAGTGATTCGAAGCAATCCGCTCCTACGTCCACTTTCCAAGCTTTTTTTGAGAATTTCACTATAATCTATCCTTGATTATAGTATGTTTATTTTTTCAGACTCACAAACAAATCTAGTTGATTTTCATAGGAGCACCAACTAAAACCTAACACCGTTAGTTTTTCGGGTTCACTAACAACCTAGTTGATTTTTCAAGACCACCAATCAAAACCTACAATATCCAATTTCGGACTTGGACGGACCTAAATTCCAAGTTTCTTTTCTCCAAAGAAATTTATAAAGAAATAAAAAAAATACAAGTAAAGTTTCAGCATAATATAAAAAATAGAGTATAAGCTCTTTTAAATTCTAAAGAACAAGCCGATAATGTGCTCGATTGAAGCTTGGCTTTTCTTCAAATTATGCTTAAGAGGATGTGGAAGATGTTGAAGAAGATTGCTGTGAAGGCTCGCTGAAATTTGTGCACAGCACTCCTCTCTTTTCTTTTTTCTTTGGATATTCAATATTTCTCATAAAATTTGAAAGATTCTCTCTCTAAATCTCTTAATCTCTTTCTTCTATATTCTTCAATTGATTATCTACCTTTAAATGCCTTTAGAAAAGGCTGGAGTAAGAGTTCTAGCCATTGAAAGCTCTGAAATAGCCATTGAGGTTAAAAAATAGCCGTTGAAAAACTATCCATTGAAGGCTGTCCATGTAGATTGAGACCTCTCGATTTTTTACGAGACCTCTCGTCAGATTTTGAGACATCTCAATTTTTCATGAGATGTCTCATCGGAATGACGAGACCTCTCGCTCTCAGAGCATAAAAACTAAGTTTCTATCTCTTGAGATCGAGACGTCTCGAGTTCAACTCGAGATCTCTCGAGACTATGCCAGAATACTGTTTTATTATGCCAGACCACTCGAGAGCTCTCAAAAAAAATCTGAGATGTCTCAAAAAATTCTAACTTCATTTTTCTTCAATGTTTGATCTTTCAAACTTGAGTTTTTTGGTTCCAAACTCTTTTAAACATAATTACTTCCTTTAATTTTAATTTCTTTTCTTTCAATCATACTTTCTTCATACCAAGCCATCCAAATATGTATGAATTTGCTCTTTTAAGTATTTTGGTATGGCATCTTGAGAGGATTTATTCTTGAGATAAATTCTTTATTTTGGATACTTGAAAAATCCTACACACATTCTTGAAACACATGATTAGATATATAATATACTCAATATTTTGAAATCATCAAAATTAATCTTAGGATCAATAGAGAAAAGCATACCTTTAGATCCCCACTCCCTTCTATTTATGTGGAGGGGTTAGCATCATGTACGCTTGGAAGAATCAACTGATTTCTAGATTTTTTATGTCAATGCAGTGGGAGAGATTATCTTTTCATGTTTTAGTGTGGGATTGGCTGATTATTTTCTTTTATGATGTGATTCAGTTTGCACCATTATAATTTTCTTATCTAAAATGATTTTTTTTTTGAAAGGGCCATTATTGCATGATTGACTCAATTTGCTGAAAATATGAGTCCCAAACTGAGACGTTTTTTAGGTCAAAGGTCAAATAAGGCTGAAATCCGTACCTCCAAGGTCATAACTCTGATGGATCTAAAGTCATGACCTCCATTACCAGAAAGCAGAGTATCGAGGTCGAGGCCTAATGAAATCGAGGTGGGCATTAAATAGAGCACAAAGATCATTTGGCTGTTCGTGCATCAATTTTGCGAGATCAGCTAAAATCAATTTCCAACAATGCTAAGGCTAGGGATGTACCCACAATAGTTACTTATCTAAGGATTCCCTCATTTTCTCTGTATATAGAGAAGAAGTAATCATACATTACCTCCAAATTCAATAACAAAAGCAGAGAATATATGCCCACTAGCTCGAGGATCACAAGTTATTTTGTTATAGGTGTTATTCACATTTATAGGGTGCAAGAATTTATCGCACATGCTAGGAATCGAAAGGATCCATCTGAAATTAATTCTAAGAGATTTTGTAGGGCCGATTTTCCTTCTTAATAGTCCAATGATCCATGGTTCATCAAATATATGCTGGGTCATTGGAATGTGTCTAACCTCTAGGTTGGCGTGTGCTCGAGTTCAAGGTTGGTCCATAGGTGATGTCAGGAGTCATCTCGATGGGATGATCTGGCTGTTCTATCTTCCATCTTCCTTACAGAACTCCAACATCTGAGAAGGCCCTTTGGCACTAATGCAACTTTGGTATGGGTCATCCACGATGAGTCCAAGGTAAGTGCATAGTCCTGATCACCTGAGATCAGGAAGGTCAGGTACGTAATTTCTCCTTTATAATTTGAACTCCACTTTTGTGTTCGAAGTGATTTCATCACTTTGGACGATAAAAATAGTTAGCTTTCATGTTCGACTCGACTTCAATTCCCCACATGGTCTCAAGTACAGAGTATTTAATTTTTTCTCATTTATTGGAGAGAAAGTTTTGGAATTAATATGCCGCTTTGCAAATCTCACGGTAATTAAAAGGCATGGATGGCCTGAAGCATCATTCCATAATGATTTGAAATGGTGATCTTGATGGTTATTTTTTTGACCCATCATGATTCACTACATGGTAAGCATCAGTAGGCTTCGACGTGCCCCTAGCAGATCTACCCATATGGCATGCTCAGGAAGCTAGTACGGTGAAGGATCATGCAGTCTAGCACTGTTCATGCTCACCACATGGTGAGATCTAATGCTGTGATGCTTTGATCTGAGCCACTAACTGAAGGAAAATCCTGATTTTTCAGACCAGATTCGTTCAGATCTGATCAGATCAAGAGATATATTTCAAAAATTTTTCTCTTTGATCTAGATTAGATCTAAGATATTTTAGATCTGATTATTATTATTTTAAAAATTAAAATAAAATTAGATAAATTAAATTAGATTTAATTTACCTTAAAGTGGGTAATCCTATTATCCGTTGATGATCCTGTAAGCAATGGAAGGTTCTAGATCTAGCCACGTAAGTGCCTGGCCTCTATCGATATCCACTCAGACTGGATCTGGAGATCCTCTTCTTCTTTATCACATCTCTAAAAATTAGATCTGGATCTGATCTAGAGGATCTTTAAAATTTTTTTCGAAGATCAGCAGTCGTCCTTTGCAGCAGTACAGCCTTCTAGCTTTCGGTCACCTTTCTTTGATCTGGATCGCACCAACCAAGATCCAAAACTCCTTTTAGACATAGAGAGGAAGGAGAGAAGGTGGTTTTGGCATGGAGGAAGAGGGGAGAGGTAGCCTTGGGGTGTGGGGTTTTTTGATTCAATCATCTTATGAGTTAGGCGTAGGGTCTTATTTATAGACTAAGCATGATCCAACTCCTCTTCTTTCCAACCAATCATAACTCTTTGTGAAATTAGATCTAAATCTGATTGGAGAAAATAGAGTTTCCTGGATTCCTCCTTAGAGGGCGTCTAAGATCAGTCAAAGTTGGTTCTTAGGAGAACTCTAATCAGAATCCAAAAAGGAGATGGAGTCCCTGTCCAACAGGGACTCCTAGGCGCCTCCAACTTGGGCACATGCCAAGGGTGGCGTGCGCCCTCTTCCTTGCTAGGTTCTGGCAGGGGGACAGGCCCCCTCCAGCTTTTCAATAGGTGCATGATATGTGGACAAAAGTCAAAGTGTCAATGGTCAATATTTGACCAGTCAAAGATAGACTTTTGACCAAAGTCAAAGAACAAGAAATGGCAGGTGACCAAAAATAGTAGGTAATGTCTTACAAAATAAGACTATTTTCTGACTTGGACAACCTCTAGTCAAACCATATGAAGGCCTCTGATTGAGCATAAACTCCTTTGGCTCAGTTAGGATAACTAATTTATGATAGCAAAAGAAGAACGTTAGGTTCAATCGAGTGCTAGCACGATTTTCTTGAACCTAATTGAATCTCATTCAGATCAATTGAACTGGATTAGTTCAATTGATGATCACCAGATTCAAACCCTTATTTGTGTGATCCAGTTAGGTTCAGTTCTATATGGTAATGGGATATGTCATGATCTTTATCATCGACATCATCGAAACTTCTTTCGATGGATCAGAACTCTTCTGATTCGAACAGTTAGAATGATCGATCATCTAAATTATTCTAATTGCTCCCAAAATTCATCAGTGACATCTAGCAATATATGATGGCAATCCATCAGAGCTGAATGCGAATCTCTTGGTGCAGTTACCTGTGTGATTAAGTTCTTCTATCTTGAGCTCCGATCAGATTAGGGTTAAGGTAAACTCGTCAAACCCTAGTTTCTGTCATTTGATGTAACCATTTGATTTGAGTTCGATGTGAAAATCTAAATAGAAACTCTTTCTATTATTTCACTCTACCATGGCCATGGACTTCTGGACTTGATTCTCATGATTATCATAGGGCTGCTCCTCTACCACCGAGGTAGATAGATTCCATCTTGATGCAATCCAGTTCCTACAATGAATATGTCATAGCCAACATACACCTCAGGGTTTATATGGCTAGGAGATCGAGTAATGGTGTAGTCAAACTATTACATCCTCAAGGTGGACTGCCGATGCACCTCAGGTCAAAGAACCAGACACACCACTGCAGCATCGAGTCAGTCATCGATGAGAAGGTAGACTTTCTAATGACTACTCGAGGTGGTCATGCTCAATGCCCTCATTCTCTAACGAGTACCTGTACTCTCACTCTGATGTCTCCACACCGTAGACTCAAGACTCATCTACTAAAGAGAAGCGATTATACACCAACCTTCCAGATCAATCACCATCCTCGTGATGATCCTATGGTCGGGAGCATTTTATGAGTTAACAATGATTATTCATGTCTTAAATTTTCAACTCTTGAAAATATGAATTATCATTACCATTAACTCAAAGGATATATCACAGACACTAAATACACATATATAATAAAAAATAATCCATTTTATTAATATTAGTCAAAATTATAATTTTGCCCCTAGAAGTGTATTACAAGTGTCAGCCAATTTTGGCTTCTAGGGCACATATATCTAACACTAGCAAGCAGTAAAAATAGTTCATTCTTTTCTCCATTTTTCTTCTATTCTCTAAATCAAATCCCAACTACTCTACTATAGCTACTACTGGAAGGGTGCCTGCCATCTATGCCACCATCTCCTCCGGTTCTAGCATCCTTTTCTATTTTTGAAGCCCCCATCATCCTGATTAGTCATCTTTCCCTCTCTTTTTATTTTTTTTGCTTTCTTTGTTTGATTCCCCTTTTGGCCTCCCTATTCATTTTCCCCTCCACTCCATTTTGCCAATTTTCTTTGGTTCTCCTCTCTCTTTCACGGCTTTAGATATTAGTAAGGCTAGGGGTGAAACTCATCAGACTGGCCGAGGTCCGCGGTCACCTCCTCCCTGAGTTGGATCTGAGGGAAATCCTTGGGCCACTACCAAATTGGGCTCCTTATCCTGGCACCAATCTCCTAACCCCTAATGCATACTCGGGTACTCCTTTGCATGGGTTCATAGTTTTCTAGGGTCCGGACAATCAGAAGTCTAGTATTATTGAATCTGACCTTCTGCTTGGAGGTTCCTGATCGGGGTAATTGAATCACTACCTAGGGCTCCAGAGGGATGATTGTAATGCGCCTCCCACCCATACATAGACTCTCCCTTGACTTAGAGGGGCTATGGTGATAATAAGAAAGAAGGACACCATTAGTCTCATATTGATTGTCAGTCAATGCAAACTCTAGCTTATATAGGAGGGGAATATCCCTTTTATGTAAGATATCTTTTGGATTAGAATCTAGAGAGGCAAAATAATGTCCATGGGCCAGAGTAGATAATATTTCGCATATCAAGCCATGAGCCTGTAGCCGCAATATTGGTAGCCCATGTAAGTTCTAAGCTTGCGACTATGATCACCTCCCACCCATACACCGAGTCTCTCTTGACTAGGGAGATGTGGTGATAATAAGAAAAGAGGACACCATTAGTCCTATGTTAGTTGTGAGTCAAAATAAACTCTAGCTTATTTAGGAAGGGACCATCTTTTCTGCATGAGGTGTCTTTTGGCTTAGAATCCAGAGGGATAACACCATAAGGCTTATAGATCAGAGTGGATAATATCTCATATGCTGGGCCAAAAGCCCTTGGCCACAACATTGGTAGCCCATACAGGTCCTGAGCTTGCGACTATGATGTACCTCCTGTCTGTAGACCGACTCCTTCCTTGACTGGGGAGGCTATGATAATATTAATAAGAAGAAGGCACCTTTAGTTCCATATTGGTTGTGAGTCAAAAAAGACTCTAGCTTATATAGGAAGGGATCATTCTTTTCGTGTGAGATGTCTTCTGAATTAGATACCAGAGGGATAAAATTGTGAGACCCATAGGCCAAAGTAGATAATATTTCATCTATCAGGCCATGAGCCCTTGATTGCAACAATAGTTATTAACGCCACAGATTGACCACCCAAGGGGCTGAATTACCAAGTCGCTATTCACTCTACAAATTTAAATCGATCTTATCAAGTTAATGGTAGAAGTATCTTACAAAAGTTAAACATAGAAAAGATGCATAGTTATTGGTAAAATTTTGTACTATAATTTCCATTCTTCGAAATCACATGGACTTACATTCTGTATTTCTACTTAGTTGAAGTGTAATAAAAAAATAATCCGGTTCTAGTTTTTCTAATGATATTTTCCATTTCCATCAAAGTCAAATAAAGGTTCTTGAATACAATGTCATTGGTTTAGAGACTTTAAAATCAGTCTAAGCTAGGATTGTTTAGCACATCTCACTTAGGAGCAAACTTGATGACAAGAATATGCTAATATTAATCTAAGCTGTAGACTTCATACTTCCCTATCTACTTACATATGCAGAGCTGCAGAGAGGCTGGGCTTCAAGAAAATACGGCAGATAAGACACTTTTCGTTTCCTGTTTTCTTAGTTTCATGATTTTGACCCAAATCCCACCATTGGTTAACCGATTAGTTTAGGCTGAAGGAAAGTCAGGTTGACTTAGAGCAAGACTACATCCAGTCGCAGACCCAAACCTAACCACATTCATTTGGGCTAATTTCAACAGTCTTGGTTTAGCTCTGGTAAAAGATATAGCAAAATATGCATTTGTTCTGTCCAGAAGGAATCCAGTAACGCATCCAGAAAACTAAATGATTTAAGATGAAAAGTTGTGTCACCTACAAACGTTGGTAGGTACTAATGACTTGAGCTGATCATGAACTGGCTTTAAGGCCTAAATAACATTGAAAATACTTTCTACACTATAAGTAGTTTAGTTTCATGGACATAATTAGCTCTTACATGAAATTGGAGTGAATTTTTTTTTTTTAAATATCGCACTTCAACTCCGAATAAAAGTTAATTACCACGGATGGCTCGTGGTTTAGAAAAAAATTCTCAAATAATATTCATATTTAATCAGACTAAAACGTGATCTATTTAAAATTTTATATTTTTCGTGTCTCAAGGCTGGTCAATGATCGGCTCTACCGTTAGCATAGAATTTTTCCCCTTGCCCTCCAGAAGGTGAGGGAGATTTGCCACCTGATATAATAATGTATCTCGTAGTACTGATCTCATTATTTGCTCAAAGGTCCCGTTGGCCGACAAGACACCAACACACTTACAATCATTTAGGACTTGATGAGTAATACCTCCTCAGTCGTGCGATATATTGCAGGCAAAAATTGTCGTTGCGTTTGCTCCACGATCATGTAACTATGCTGCCTTATCCTTCGAAAAACAAAGTGGGAGTTGCAGGTCTTACACGTTGCCTAGAGCACTGGCGGCTACCGAGAAAAGACAAAAAAAAAAAAAAAAAAAAAAAAAAAAAAAAAAAAAAAAAAAAAAAAAAAAAAAAAAAAAAACCCTATTTTAGCACATGTCTATTAATGTTAAATATAAATAAAAATTAAGAAAAACTAGCCTGGCGAGGTTGATGACTTGGGTGAAGGGCGAAACATCTTGCCACCATTCTTCTGGAGAGTATGACTCCAGGTGTTATTGACGTCCCTGTTTTGAACTAAAATTGTCTGACTAAAATCCAACTAAGATCCTCTGTAAATTTAGCATTTTCTGCAACATTGAGTAAATTGCTTCGGTGTAAAATATAGTACTCTTGACTGGATGCCCTTTCTAACAAGTGCTATATTGTCTATATTTGGACTCAAAAAACTTAAAAATATGACAATATGCAAAATGAATTAGTTTACTCATGTATCAAGAATGTTGGAACGCGAGGTTATCGAAAATCTACTAATGCCAAGACGAAAGTGATGACTTTCAGTGTATTTTTTATAAAAAAAAGAAAAATTCAGGCTTCATATACTTCAATTACTTTCTAGAGAAGTCAAAAGTGAAGTACTACCTAAAAGACAAAAATGGCAGTGATCGATCAAGAGCAGGCATTAAGGGCAATGATTTCGTATGATAAATGCTCGACAGTTTTAGCCTGTGAAATCATGTTTCTCTGCTTCAGGCAAATATCACAATAATTAGGTCATACTTTCTAACAAGAATAGAAGCATTTTTTTATTGTGGACAGCAATCTCCCCAAGGGTGCAGGTGCTCCTTTCAGGAATCGTCTATCTCCATGCCACCTGGATCATAGTTTTGCAGTCCACCGGAGGAGAACGTGTTGAGTCATTTGAGTATGAATAGATCTAGTCTTAGACTCATGGATGAAGCCTTTGGTAGTTTGAGATACAATTAATAATTATAATGATCTTCTCCATCCAGATTATTGAGATTAAATACATGTCCTCGTAGGTCCGTAAACATTCCCCGTTGTTTAAGCCTTGGTATCTTCATTTTTGCCAACTAGGAGTCTACATTCAACCAAATCCAGTTATAAATACCACGGTGAATCTATTTATAATTAGCCGCTAATGGGTCTACAAAACAGTGTCTGCCAGTCTGCATAAGCCATGGAGTGAATCCACTCTTATACCATTTGCAGAAATACTGCATTTTAGTTTATTTTCTAGCAAGAAATCAAAAGTCTAAATAAAATCCAATTCTACAAATCCATGAAAAACTGAATTTTCTTCTTCCCCACACATCAATCTCTCTAGGCTAAGATCAAATTCATTTGGACAGCCATTTATGAGATCACCCGGCCCTTGTCATCAGCTATGTGATCCCATAACTCGATTAAGTGACACAATAAAAAGCATGATTGCTCTTTTGTCAAAAAAAAATGACATACTTGTTTTATCAGAAAAAAAAAAAAAAAAGAGAGATGCAGGGGACGGGATGGTGCTTTTCACTGTGTCATGCATAAGAGACACGGAGAGAATGCCAACCATCTGTTCCTCCCAGGCCACCGGTAGTTAGAGCTCTGTGGAAATTTGTCAAACATCTTTTCCGAAATAAAGGATTCGCAGGTATAGTTTGCATCTCTGTCAGGTCTTGTTTAACTGTTCTCAGATATCTGGGTGGATTGGGTGCTAGAAAGGGAGTAATTCTCCCTATTAATTAGGGGTTGGGGTTGAGATCACTGTGGGTTGGCTCTTGGCGGTCATGTCTTCTTTTCCTACTTTCTTCTCTTTCTCCTCTGTTATTCTTCTCTGTATTTCTCCCATTTCATTCCACCATACCTTGCATATAAAATCTCAGTATCATGCCACCGTTTCAATAAAGCTTCAACAGCCGCAAAACAAAGAAGAGCATTGCTAAACCAAAGCTAACCCTCACAAACAACTTTGGAAAAGCCAGCATCACATATTTACCAAGAAGGTAATCAGGTCGCCTATCGATTAGACAAAGTGGGATCTTCTACAGCCAAGTTATGCTGACCACAATTTCCCACCGGGAATTTCTTATCTTCTAAACGGTCCTTTTCTTTCCCTCAATTGTTATTCTTGGCTGGTTACGTTTTCACTTCGAAAAGAAAAGAAAAAGGGGGAAAAAAAATCCCAAGTGCATAATACATATAATTCATGTCCAATTTATTTGCCATAACAAGTCTACATAGATCTCAGGTTCCGACGAGTTGAACTCATTATTCCTCCATAATGGATGTATCAACCGAAACAAAACACAAGCCAAGAACAAGATGGAAACTAGTAAATTGCCCCATTAAATAACACACAGAATTTCATTTCTCTTCCAGCTTCAGGATTGCTGATCCTTGCACTTCAAAAACTCCACAACACGCTCCATCAGGAGCAAAGCTTGGTGGCAGTCAGGCTTCATTAAATGGAACACATGATACTCCCCCTCAGACTCAAACAGCTCCACCTCTCCTCTCCACCCACTCCCCTTCAACCTCTCGTAGTACGCCCTCCCCCTCTCCCTCAGCTCGTCCTCCGCCAGGCACACCAGCGCCCTCTCCCCAGCCAGCCCCTCCAGCCCCGGCGCCCCCTCGGCCAGCGGATTTATCAGCGGGTCATCGAGCCCCTTCGCCGTCCCCGGGCACACCAGCCTCCAAAACAACTCCTGATCCTTCCTGAATTCCGGAATCGGCGGCTCCGATCCCAGCGGCTCCTTCCCCCAGAAGTACGGATGGAGAAATATCAGCCCTTCGATCCTTATCCCTGGTCCCAGCCCCTCCGCCCCGGCTCGTAGAGCCATGTGGTGGGCGATGTTGGCCCCGGCGCTGTCGCCGGCCAGGAAGACGCGGAGGAAGTCGCCGTTCTTTGCCAGCCACGCCTCGGGTCCGTCGCTGCCGGAGTGGGAGGCCACCCATCGGAGCGCTGCCCAGGAGTCATCGTGGGGGGTGGGGACAGGGTGCTCGGGGGCCAGGCGGTAGTCGACGGAGACGACGAGGAGGCGGGATTGAGCGACGAGGGAGTTGATGAAGCGGGAGTAGGTGGCAGAGAAGGCGGACTGAGAACAGAAGCCGCCGCCGTGGTAGTAGACGAGGACCGGAAGCTTCTTGCTGGGTTGGTCGGTCAGGTTAGGGAGGTAGAGGCGGGCGGAGAGGGCGGTGGAGGTGTCGATGGTGATGTCCTTGGACGTGACGCCGGTGCCGGGGTCGATGGTGGCTGGGACGGTGTCCGTGCCGACGAGGCGCTCGATGCGGCCGCTCTTGTAAACGCGGATGACCGAGAAGAGTTCGAGATGGATTTCTTTGTCGAGATCCATTGGGAGAGGGGAGAGAGGAGAGGGAGAATTGTGTGACGTCTGGCTGCGGCACCACGGCAGTCGAGGGGGATAAAAAAATAGAATGGATTGCAGGAAGAATGGATGATAAAAAAATAAAATAATAATAATAATAATAATAATAAAATGAATACATCTTTCACTTTATTTTTTATATATTTAATAAAATATAAAAAATAGATAAAAATATTTTTTTAGTTTAATATAAAAAATAAAAGAAAGAATGAATAATATTTATATAAAATTTTTACTAAATTATATTTTTAAAAAAATATTATTATCAATTTATAATACTAATTTATACTAAATAAATAAATAATATATAAACTTATAATCATTATAATATATAATTATATAAAAAATTATATAAATATTTAATTTTAATTTAATTTAATTTAATAAATAATTTTATAATTAAATTATTAATAGAATTAATTATATAAATAACTAGTTAATTTATAATTTAATTTAATAATTAATTAATATTATATAAATAGTTAATTAAAAATAGCAAAAAAAAATAAAAAAAATGAAGATAATTTTAATTATTAAATTATAATTATCAAAATTATGTACTATAATTAAAATAATTAGTAATATAATTTAATAGTATATGATTATCAATATATATAAAAATATATAAAAATAATATGAATAAAAAATATTATATTTTTTTATAAAAAAATTAATAAGAATAATTTTATTAATGTAAAAATTCATCCATCAATACTTTCAATTTAGAAGGATGCAAATTTATGGACCAGAATGGATGGACAATCCTCATTTTTTCATCCATTCTTTCTGTAATTTTTAAAATTAAATAATAAATAGAGACCGTCCATCTTTTCAATCTCATTTATCATATCCTAATCAAATACAAAATAAATAAAATGGATAGAATTATCAATACTGCTAACTCTATTTCACCAATCACCAACCGAACTCACTCAAATTTACTATCATTTAAAACAAAATAAATAATAACAAAGATGGAAATTTATATATCTCCTTGTCATGGAAAAAGTAAATAATAATATATACAAAACAAATCATGTTATATAACTTTTTCTAACAAAGAAAACAAATAAGAATATAAAAGAATATATATATATTTTTTTTATAGAATAAATTACAAAAATTTTCATTAGGTTTTTATTTATTGCACTTATACTTAATAATTTATAATACGTATGTTTACACTTACGTTAATCAACAGCATCAATCAAAATATTTATGTATTTATGTAACATGGAAAGATGGAATTACCTTTCGGGTTTGTTAAATCTTTTTAGTGATGCTTCTCTCTCAAACTCCAAAATGAAGCTGAACATAAAAGCCCATCATCCTCTTCCTCATCGAGCTCGAGTCTATTTCTGACCTTACGGCTGCACTCCGCCACCTCCTCTCCACCTCTCCCTTCTCCCATGACAACCCACCTATGCTTGCTTGCCTCTTCTCCCACCTCAATATCCTCCTCCATTTCCTCCGATCCCAACAAAAATCCAATAAAAAATCTCTTTTCAACTCCCTTATCCACCATTTCGGCAAAGCCCGTCTCCTCGATCGAGCCCTCCACCTCTTCCTCAACCTCCCCTCCTTCAGCTGCCCCTCCAGCCCCTCCCTCTAGACTTCTAATTTTCTTTCAAATTCTCTTGTTGACAATGGGTGCCTCGACGATGCTTGGGTATTACTCAATTGGTGCTCCAACTTACACATATGCTTGCTGTCTCCTATAGCATAGCTGTGAAAAGGATGGACTTAAAGAAAGCAGCCAATCAAGTGTTCGACAAAATGGTCAAGACAGGGATGAGGCCATCGATTGTCACTTATAATATACTAATTGGATTTCTAAGTAAGAATGGAGATGTGAATATAGGTTTGAGGTTAAAAGAAAAGAGTGGAAACTTGGATCTGCTGATCAAAATTCTTGTTTGAGCTTTAGCATATTTGAAATGAAGCAAATATGGCTGGAATCTTGTGCCTAGTTATAAAAAAGAAACCGTTAGGGATTGAAAATTCTACGGGCTCTTGTTAAAGTCTCGCAGTGCGTTGTTTGGTGGGAGGTTCTACTATTCTTTTTGTTTTGATTTCAACACCTATATATCTACCCTTATAAACAACTTCTCCTTTCTAATAAAATTCATGGTTGCATTCTTTGCGTCCCTTCAAAAGAAAAAAAGAGATGAGCGCGAAAGGGATGCAACTGAATACGGTTACATATATTTTGTTGAATATGAAAAGATTCTGATTGGAGGCAAAGTATGATGCTGCAAAAGAAGATGATGTTTAGTATGGAGTTTACATAAGTGGTAAGCAATGATAAAACATAATTACACTTCCATTTAATGGTTCTTATTGTTCATGAATTTCAAATTATAGGATGGCGTGATGGTGGAAATCATTTTACGCATGCCTATTTCAACTTAGGTGGACATTCTTGTAGCCATATGTCAAAATGCATGATAAGTAGAGAGGAGATTGGTTATTAGAAAAGGAGATAAATGGAGAGAATTTCTGACTTTGTTTGGCTATTTGTTATTCAAGGTTATTTTGATCAATTTATAAATTTATATGCATGGGTTAAAGTGTAAGCTAAAAATAAATCTCAAGGGTGTGGTTATTGGATTTTCAAACCATTGGGTGTAATTATAAGTATACTTTATACATATCCACGAGAGTTTTGAAATTTATTCTTTCTTATAATATTATATAATTGATCAATTTCTATAATTATAGCATATCTTTGGCGTATCATTATAATTGATCCTATAATTATGTAACAAGTCTCTTAATAATATTGTTGCTGTTGGATATATTGACTCGACAGACTGATTTGGCATCCAAACGATGAATCATAAGTCAGTCTCACCGACCGATGATCGGCACTGCCGACTGAATGATGAATGGATTGCCGATTAATGACAAACCATAATGAGTTGAGCAAACCTTATGATGATCGATTATTGATCGGCCTACCGGATGACAGTCAGCCTCCATCAACCAGCAGCTAGTCGACTTATCGATTGATGACCAGTCTTCAATTGATCGTCATTCGATTCATCAACTTTCAACTATCAATCTCTCGATCAATAATTAGTCGGTATTTCCTGACTTATTCTGCAAACCGAATGACTCTAAGAACAAGCAATCATTGACTAATCAAAATATCAGTCAGATGTCGATATATGATCAGATTGATCGATATACAGTCAGGATAACCCACATTCTCAGCGCAGAATGCGCATAACGGCTTCTCCACGACCACGTAGTGAGCATTAACTACTCCTTTAATGCTGGGATAAGCGGGATCCTATGATTTACGATCGTTACAGACGGTTACTACATTCACTTATAAAAAGAAGATAAATCGAGTACTTTGGTAAGAGAATTCTGTGCTGAAACTCTACCTAATTCTATTTTGATTATCCTATTCATCAATCCTCTACTGACTTAGATATCGAAGGATCCCTACCGAAAAATATTTCGGTCAATGTGGACTTTTTTTTTAGATAATCTCTCTCATCGATGGACGCATTAGATGATTGACCACAACAGGTGCAATGCATGAGGAGATACTGAAAACTAAAATATAATTTTATATAATAGAAGAATAATAAGATCATAAAAATTGAATGAAAAATATATTATAAGTGAAATGTATTTCATAATTGTTAACCATCTTATTTTTAACATCTCACTAATTAAAAAATTAGCACTAATGGAAAATATAAATTGTTTAACATAATAATTGAATATTTGTAGTAGGATAAATAAATATGTGCTTATGTGGAGAGATCTGATCCCTTTTTATTTGATTTAATAGATTTTGATTCCCTCTCCTTCTTGAGAAATTGTTTGCAGCATTCACCTTATGATTGTTTCAACCTATGAAAAAATAGAAAAAAAAAATTAGAATGTTTATATGCTTGAATATTTTCCAATTGTGAAATAGTAAAGCTTTAACATTTTGTCAGGATAATCATATTAAGCAATAAGTTGTAAAAAAAAAAAGAATTTAAATTGGATTCATTTGAAATATGTTTCATATAACCCAATTAGATCTTGTGCATGAGGAGGTGTAGTTTGTTATAAATGTTAAAACGAACTTGCATTCCCACAATATTTTTTAATTAATTCTTCCGACTTTATTGGTCCACCCTTTTATAATATAAATAGAAAACACTACATTAATATATACATTATTAGGAAACCATACTTAATTGAAACATATCATGAGCGTACTATCACCACTATAGAACGTATATTTCATTCATAGATATTTACATAACGATTTCAGTATTTCTGTCAAAAATAGTTAAAGTAAGTTCTTTGGTATAATCACATTTTTAATACATATGGGATATCTATAATTGAAAATAAAATGATTAGTATGTATTCTTTTAATATTTAGTGGATTGTAAATTTCTTACCATAATGATGTTGATGGATTTTTCATTTGACCAAAATAGCTTCTATAGCACATGTAATACCACCATAGGCCTTTCTATTGCAAGTTATACACAAGTTGTTGTGCCATATATCTCTATAAATATAAGTAAGAGTTAATCATCAATAATTAATAAAATATTAGTTTCATTTACTTCATATGTGTTGTCAATATCACAATTTATGTAAAAAAATTATAGTATAGAATTATTGTTCTTACAGATCTTTGCAATATGTCATGAGACAAACCATATACATATAACTTCTTTTTTAATTGAAGCCTTTCCATGCATTTTGGACCTGGAGGAAAGAAAAAATAAGTATGTTATTAATTAATTTTAATACTTTTAATGAATTATTAAATTACTAGGATATAATATCCCGTGCTTCACTGAATTTATTGAAATCTTGCTACAAGCCAAGGTAGATAGACCAACGCCTATTTAATTGTAAATAATTTTATTCATAAGTTTAAATTTTATGAGAAATAGACTACAAATTTGCACCTTAAAAGGGTCTTCCTTTGACTGCAACGCCTAGTATAACTTAATTTTGTTGAATTTTTTTTTTTTTTTTGGTATAATTGCCCCTTCTTCTATGGCAACTTGTCCCTATAGTGTTAATGTAGCGGACTTAAAAACTACAACAATTTAAAAATATAAGTAAAGATAGCATAAGTCATTTGTAATTGAAATAAATAGTTATTTACCTCTTATCTCACACCATATCTCACTTCAATGTATTTGGATCGTGATAGGTGCAAACAATAGTTGCTTCACCAACAAATATAATAACTCCACTAACATATATGCAAAATAAATATTAAAAATATTTTAAAGTATTTATGTTTATATATCAAATTTGGGATTAATGATACTTGTCAATAAGATATCCACCTTGATTGATATAATCTTTAAAATTATCAAAAGTGATGAAGTTGTAGCTATACAATGAAATAATGAATTGATCATCAACAATATTATTGTACTTTGAAGACTTTGTGACTACAACTTGAATGTCATTTTTCACAATCTTATTTTTTATTTCTACATCCTTTTTTTTCAATATCCAATAGCTCATATAAACCATCCTACTTAAAACTCTCTAAACTTTTCTATCTCCTGATTGCATATATTTTATTTAATCTCCTCACCCTTTTAGAGGAAGACAACATTAGTTAATATATTATATTGTTTATAAATTGTTAATTTCAAATGAATTAAAAGTTTATCTTGGCAACACCTCCTTTCATCTTTTGGTGCTTACCATATTGATGCAGAAATTTTATTGAAGCGAATGCATGCATAGACATCCTATTACATGTTAACAAAAATTTATTAGAACAGAAGATATATGCAATGCAAAATATTATATCTAATATTCAAAATTAAAGAGAAAAGATGGTACTTAAAGTTTCTATTGTTCTTACAATATTATTTTTGTTGTTGACCAGGATTATTTTATTTTTTTTGGGTTACGGGGTGGTGGTTTACAAATTGACACTACCATAACCATACGTTGCATTACCCGATCTTGTATGCTGTGCGGTGATCTACTGGTGCCTAATGGACGGCTGGACGCCCAGGTTAGTTCGGCTCCCGAAGTGTCACGTTCAGAAATCACTCGCAGTTTTCTGCTATTGGTGCAATTGAAAAAGACGATGGCTCTGTAGTTATTTGAGTCTAGACCTCTCCAATGGATGCAAGTTGTATTTTTCACATGAAAGAATGATTGATCCTCTTTTATAGCATATCGTACAGCTTTCAAAGCATGATGTCTATCCCATGATCTATACTGATGGAATGAAAGAGGAGATTGAAGGATTTTAATACTATGCAAAATATGATCCAATAGTTGATGTCCCCAAAGAAGATCAGTCATTTGTGTGAAGAATACAACCTAAACCCCTCTTCGGTACAACCCCGATAGAAGCGGATCTGGACTCGCTGGGCGATGCTTATCATGAGCCATTCAATAATTGGGCCACTTGTATTCAATAATTGCTGTCCTCCACAGCAGGCACGTATTCTAGGAGGTCCACTGCCTAGCTTATAAGGTCACGAGCATTTAGAGCTTTCTATAAGAGTAATCATATGTTCGCGTGGACCCATATAGCCAATGTAAGTGTACGATTGTTTAGTTAGTGAAGCATGTTTGATTCGCTGTTAAGTAGATCAAATTAAAGAACACCCGTATACAGACGTAACTCCGCTCCTGCTATAATAGCCTCAATTGCTAGATCTTGTCCTATCTACATTATAGGATAATTAATTTGTTGACATTAGATGATTTGTTAAAGAGTAAGATCATGTTTAGTATTATTTTGATTTTTAATTTTAAATTATCAAAATCTAAAATTTGAAAGCCAACATAAAAATGTGTTTAATGGAGCAATTTTTTGTTTTTACCCCAATACCAGATTAGGTTTTGATAAAAATGAATGCTATTAAAATTGTCCTTCATTTTTTCAAAAAAAATTTCATCCACAACCACTACTATTATTAGTGTTACTGCAGCCATTGCCATCAATTTCTTTGACGCAATATAAAATGTAGCCAATAAGTACTATAATCAATTGTATCATGATAACTTCATAAGAGCTAGAAAACTTTAACAAGCATGTACTTGACTTCAAGTGCCCATAAACTTTGTCTTGGAGACATCTCATGATGTTTCTATACTTAGATAAATATAGCATTATTCCTTATTGAGTCCTATTCTAGCATAATTTTGGATTGAGTTTGCAGTCTAAATTATAATAATAGAATAGTTTCATGCATATAATGTTTAAACTTCATGATTCTACAGCAAAAATAAAAATATAGATTAAAATAATTTTAATCTAATCATTTATAAGATCAAATTTACTAAACCAGTTAATCAGGGTCCATCATATGAACATGAAACATAATCTAAAATCTGATTTTGAAAACATAAGATGAGAGAAGATCAAATCTCCATATCTTATCATGGATCAATGTGATCACCATAGCTGATGATTATAAAAGTTTGGATTTTTCGAGCTGTACATATATCCGGTATCTATAGGTATCCGTATGAAGTACTTGAATTCGATCAGAGGCTTCTTGATCTTACCAGGATGTTAACTTCCTTGCAGAAATTGCTTCCTGATAGTTGAAGATCTTCTCCGCCATTTCTCTCAAACCCTCTTAGAGAAGAAGAAGAAAAGATGGAGATCTCTCTTTTTCTTTCTAAAGTTCTCACACCTAAGAAGAAGAGACACCCCACCTATTAGAGATGCATCTCGCCTCCCTATATCCCATGCCCAAATATTTCTCACGCCCACTTGAGATTAGTGTCTAACCTTTATCCTACGCTCTCGATTATGTATGACCCAATAAATTTTATTTTATCTGATAGTGAGATATAATATAATCCTTATCATAATATCATCGAAACTTCTTTCAATGGGTTGAAATGATTTCAACTCTGCCCATCAAGAGTCATCGATCATCAAGACAATGCTCAACGTCTCACAATTCATCAGTAACACTTAGTAGTATATAATGGCAACCTAGCAGAATCAAATTATTGAACCTCTAGGTATAGTTATCGTGTAATTTAGTCATTCTATCGTGAATCCTAACTAGACGGAAGTTATGGAAAACTTATAAAACCCCAACATCAGTCTTATGCAAGATTGGCTCGACTTGAGTTCATTTATAAATTTTTATGGAAACTCTTTTTCAGTATTCACACTTACTTCGACTGAAGACTTTCTGAACTCAGTCTTGCAAATTATATAGGACTTCTCCTTTTCTACCAAGATCGATAGATTCTATCTAGGTGTATCCTACTTCTAACAGTAAACTTGAACCTACTGTAGCCAACATTTATCGTAAGAATCCAAATGGCTAGGAGACCAAGTATATATGTAGTCAAACTATAATAGCCTCACTATGAATAGCTGATGTACCATAGGTTAAAGGACCACTCACACCACTGCAGCATCGAGTAAGTCACTAACGAGTGAGTAGATATCCAAGTGGCTTCTTGTGTTGATCACGCTGCTTACAAGTTGTTCTCTAACAACTATCTACACTCTCACTCTAGTATCTATACACTGTAGACTCGAGACTCATCTGCTTGGAAGAAAAGCAATCCATACACTGATCTAACTAAATCGATCATCATCCTCCATGGTGATTCTTCGATTGGGAGCATTTATGAATTAATCATTAATGACACATGTCTTAAATTCTCAATACTTTGAAAATATATACATCATCTATTAATCCCTTAGATGAATTATAGACAAATATAAAACATGATTGGAGTAAAAATTATCTATTTTATTAATGAATAAAATTTACAAGTACAACATTATGTCCTGAAATTATAATATGTGTTAGCCAATAATTAACTTCTAGGACATCCATCTAACAATCTTCTACTTGAACTAAAGTTAATTGGCCATAAACCTAGGTCCCATCTTCTTAAGGTGAACTTTAGTCTTCTACTAGCTAAGAGGCTTCATCAGTGCATCCACCACATTCTCTATGGAGTTTACTCTCTGCACCTCGATGAACTTCTTTTCTAAGTATTCGCATATGATGTGAAACCACCGCTCTATATACTTGGATTTTTGGTAAGACCTTGGCTTCTTAGCAAGGACTATCGTGCAGTTGTTATCATAGTGCGGTGTAATGATATCTGATGGCATGATATCCAGCTCCATAATGAACTTTTTGAACCAGAAAACTTTCTTAGCAGCTTCAGAGGTGGTGATGTATTCAGCTTCTATGATTGAATCCATGATAATCAGTTGTTTGGAATTCTTCCAACTAATCAAACCTACATTATATGCGAATATACACCCTAATGCAAATCTTTTATCATCGATATCAGACATGGAGTCTAAATTAGTGTATCACTCTACTTTCAACTCATATCCACCTCCAAAGATCAACAACAAATAATTCTTAGTCCTTCTCAAGTATTTAAGGATGTTCTTCACAGCTATCCAGTGCTCTTCACCTAAAGTCGACTAATATTTGCTTGTGACACTTACGGTAAGGGCTATATCAAGTCCAGTACATAGTATAATATACATAAGGCTCCCTATAGCCGAAGCATAAGGGATCTTACCGATGCATTGGATCCTCTCAAGTGCATATGTCAAGGCACATCTTCTTAGAGAGATCAATCCCATGCCTAAAGGATAAAAATCCTCTCTTAAAGTTTTCCATGCTGAACCTTTTCAACACCTCCTCTATATACATTTTCTGTGAAAGGTTTAGAATCCTTTTAGATTTATCCCTATAAACTTTTATTCCAAGAATGTAAGATGCTTCTCCTAGATCTTCATGGAGCATTCTTTTGACAACCACACCTTGACCAAGGTCAGCATAAAAATATCATTTTCAAATAGGAGGATGTCATCCACGTATAATACGAGAAATATGATAGCACTTGCACTGGCCTTTATGAATACACATGACTTCTCATTCTTGGTGAAATCAAATAACTTGATCACATCATTAAAATGAGTATTTCAACTTCAATATACTTGCTTAAATCTATATATAGACCTTTGCAGCTTGCAGACTTTGTCATCACTATCACTGGAGATGAAACACATAGGCTATTTTATATAGATATCTTTCTCAAGATATTCATTTAGGAAAGCAGTATGTTTGCATCTATCTATCAGATTTCATAATCATAATATGCTACAATAATGAGTAGTGTCTAGATGGATTTCAGCATGGCTATTGGTGAAAAAATTTTCTAATAGTCAATGCTTTCGCACTGACTATAACCTTTCACTACCAACCTTGCTTTATATGTCTCTATTTTACCATTTGAATCTATTTTGCTTTTGTAGATCTATTTATACCTAATAGATACTATACCTTTGGATGGATCTACTAAAATCCAGATTTGGTTGAAATACATGAAATCAATTTATGACTTCATTGCTTTCTTCCATTTCTTAGAGTTAATATCTAACATCGCCTCATTATAGATTTTGGGATAATCTCTATGGTCTCTATCTCTCATTAGGAATACTTTTCTACATCCTCTATAAGTATATCAAAGTACCTTTCAAGAGGATGGGTAATCCTACTAGATCTATTAGGTGGAGGAGGTACCATATCTACTGGCTTACTATAAATTGATGAAAAATAATAGGAATTTCTAGCATGCATTTCAAAATTTTTTTGAAAAATAATAATAGTAGAAGACAAGATTAATCTTATTAATCTAAGCATGCTGATAATTTAAGCAAAAAATATCCTACTCTAGGATCATGGCATGATATATTTGCATATAGAAAATTTGGAAGCAGTAAATAGTAAATCACATTTACTACTTAATTCGTATTTAGAATACGATATCTGAGTGCGGTTAGATAATCTCCATAATCAAAATTCATGGATAAGAGCTCCTCTCATCGCAATGAAATCACACAGAGTATCCAACCTCTATGGATCGTCCATATGAGACTCCAGATCCTGATTAGCTCCTCCAGAGTGTTAGTTTCTCATCGAAATCTTTGATGGATAATGTTGATCAATCTCAATCAATCTCCTTCTTTTGATTGTCAGAATGCTCTAGAAGATCAGAAGGGATATAAAGGAGGATGACGAGGAAGACTAAAAAGTTTGGTAGAGATGTGACACTCACAGCTTTTGTTCTCACTTTCCCAACCCTAGTTCGAAACTCTAGGGTAGCACACACTCAAACCCTAAGCACCCACACTTTGGATTTTTCTCTCGAGAAAAACTTAGATTTCACATGCCCAAAACTAGGTCTTTCACTTACAAAAGGACTCTCCTCTCATGTGCATGCCCCCTCCTCAGTTCCATTTAAAATGGCAACAAAAATGACAAACCGTGTGGATGGCATGGGATAAGATAAGGATGAGTTTGTTTCTCATCTAAATTCAAATCTCATTTAAATGAAAACTGTTGAAGATAGACCCACTCCCACCGAAGTTTGGCTAAATGTCTAGTCTTAGAGTGATCTCGGCCACCCTCCTATCATTGGATCCCCTTTGGATGAACTTGAATAGTGAGAGCAGCCCCTTGGGTAGTCTAGCCTGGTCAGCTTGGAAGTCGATCAAACTTCTTTAGGACTTCTCTTCCAAGCCAGACCTCTCCATCGATCGAACTCTTTTTAAACTTCTCCTCCAGCCAGACTTCTCCTACGGTTGAACCCCTTCTGGACTTCTCCTTCAGCCAGACCTCTCTTTCCAATTGCCTAAAGGGCTCTGCTCGATCGAGCTTCTCTTAGATACTCCCAACAAGATTCTACCCAAACCCCTTCTAACAGCCCGAAAGGACCTCGATGCATGCTCTTGATATAGCAAGAAATAGCCTATGCACAGTCAACCTTGATAACTTTTGAGCTCCTCTGGAATGACAATAATTAGGAACTCTTCATTGCCTGTAGCTATCCTATCTGAACTTCAGCTGTCAGATCCCAATAGGTTGGCACATTGCGACAACAAATACTATCCTCCATAACAAACTTCACATGGCCTGAATGGCCTGCTATCAGACAGTTGCGGTGGTCACTATTGATTTGTTATAGGCTCCATCTATTTAAAAGATCCTCTAGATATGCTTTCTTTCTAAAGCTCTCTTCTTTTTCTCAACACTCTACCACTTTCTTTCTTGAGCACTCTATTTCTATTGGCCGAAAGAGCTGACTTGATCATCGAAGGGTCTTGTCAGAGCCACCACCTCCGACTCTAGATGAGACTTATTTTGCAGATCACCAGCGGCGACCTCATCCTCTTCAGCTTCAGCATCGATTCCAGCATCAATTAGATTTTACACCAATAGAATTGACACTAAAGAAAGAAACTTTTGGGGCATACAACGATCCCTGAGTTTTTGTTTTAAAAGGAGTGCTTAGTCCATCTTGTGAGCTTTCTCCTTCAAGGGTCATCTCCATTCTCTCCCTTGATCTCAAAATACCTTCGAAGAAGATGACCACTCAAAGATCCACCACCTCCACCATCAGATCTGAGCCAAATCCACCTACCTCACCGGCACCGCAACCTCTTCTACCAGCAAGAATGGTGGATTCAAAGTAGTTTAACCTATTAATGCAGCAGGTCTAGGGCCTCACTAAGATGATGTAGGCCATGCAACGGCCTCTAGCAGTAATCTAACAAGAGAACCCCCCATCGGGATGTCAAGAATCTGTAAGGCATACCTGGGTCAGCAGACTCGTAGCCTCCGAAAAGAGAAAATAGAAAGCAGAGAGCCCTTGTTCTGATCATGACTCTTCTCCAGAAAAGACCTTCCCTGTCTATAGTTGGAAATCCTCCAAGACCCACGATCGAGATCAGGCCCTCGATCGAAAACTCCAAAAAATGGATCAATGGATTGAGGAGCTCCGCCATGCTGCCCTAGGTAACTATAATAATATCTATACTGATCCTTCTTTCTTCCAAAGAATCATGCAGAAATCCATCCTACCGAACTTCAAGCTCCCTTAATTCAAGAGCTACGATGGGACCACTAATTTGATTGACCATCTGGAGGCCTCCAAACTATGATGCTACTCCATGATGCATCGGATGTCATTCTATGCCAAGTTTTTTCTTCTTCTTTGAAGAAAGTAGTGAGAAATTGGTACTCAATGCTGAAGTTAGGTACGATCTTCTTTTTTGACCAAATGAGCCACTAGTTTGCAGCTTACTTTGTCAGCAGCCAATGTCCAAGATGAGGCTCAGACTCTCTTATCAACATCAAGCAGCAGAAAAGAGAGACCATCCGAGCTTATGTCAACTTCTTCAATGCCGTTGCACTGGAGGTCCGAAATCTAGACCAGTCGATTGCCATGGATGTGCTTAAGGATGGCCTTCAGAAGAATGATTTATTATTCTCCTTGGAGAAGAAGTACCCCAAAAATTTTATTGATTTGCTAGATCGGGCTTAAGGTTATGCCCGAGCTAAGGAGGTTTTCAAATTAAAGGATGAGAAAGCCACCAGAGAGGAGCAGATGGATGAATCTAGCAAGTTCGTAGTTGAAGAGAAGCCAAAAGAAGCTCAACCGTGCTCGTGGACTCCTGAGCACAAGTAAGCCCAAACTCTCTCTCGAGCTCATCATCAAAGAAGCCCTGATAGAAGGACACGATGAGGCTCCCTCCTAGAAGGTTCCACAACTATACCCACCTCAATGCTTCAAAAACCTAAATTCTGATGGAGATCAAGGAGCAGCTGCCAGGGTCGGAGAGGATGCGCACTCACCCCGATAAGTACAATCCTAATAAGTACTACCTCTACCATCATGACCATGATCATGATACTGAAGAATATATTCAGCTCCAAGATGAGATCGAGGAGCTCATCAGGCGGGGTAGGCTCAGTCAATTTCTGCATCATCAGCCTGAAGGAGGGGAGGATCGACCGAGGGCCCCCCATCGCTAGAACTACCAAGGAGGGAGGAGTAGCAAGGAGATCGACCCCCGCTTGGCATCATCAATACCATCTTTGGAGGACTTCAACGAGGGAAGGCCAGTGGATTAGTAGAGCTTGTGAAGAAATGGAGAACTGAGGAGCCCATAGCTTTCACTAACGAAGATACGCAAGGAGTTCAGCTCCCGCACAACGATGCAATCGTAATCTCTTTAAATATTGCTGACTATGATGTATGTCATATTTTAGTAAATAATAGAAGCTCTATTGATATCTTATTTTATGATGCTTTTACTAAAATATCTATACCCAATCACCACCTGGGATTTATGAACTCTCCGTTGGTAGGCTTCACTAGCGATGTTGTGCTAGTTTAAGGAATAATAATGCTAATTGTGGCTGCAGGACAATACCTAAAGCGAGCCAAAGCATAGGTCGACTTTCTAGTAGTAAAGGCCCCATCAGCCTATAATGCAATTCTCGACAGACCAGGCCTAAATACACTCTGGGCTGTGGTATCGACCTACTACTTGAAAGTGAAGTTTTCGACAAGCTACGAAGTCGAGAAGATCAAGCCTTGGCAAGGCACTGTTACTCCATTGTCTTGCAAAAGGGAGGCCATCCCGACCCTTGCCTAGTTGATGGGTTGGGTGTCCGTGATGACTTTACTGAGGAGCAGGATGAGCCCATAGAAGATCTTGTAACCATCCCTCTGAATGATGGAAGTATGGAGCATACAGTGTAGATCGGCTCTAACTTGGAAGATGAAGTTCGAGAGCAGCTCATTGCCTTCTTGCAGAAGAATGCTAATATCTTCGCTTGGGTCCCAGTAGACATGCCAGAAATTAATGCCAAAGTCATGGAACATCGATTGGCCGTCGATCCTAAGTACAGGCCAGTGAAAAAAAAATTCCGAGCTATGCACCACAAAGGCAGAAGACAATAGCGGAGGAAGTGGATAAGCTTCTCAAAGCCGAGTTCATTCGAGAAGTCCACTATCCGAGTTTGATCTCCAATGCGGTCCTAGTTAAGAAGGCCAACGGCAAGTAAAAAATGTGTATTGACTTCAAGAAGGTGAACAAGGCCTGTCCAAAAGATAGCTACCCCCTGCCCAGAATTGATCAGCTGGTGGATGCAACTTTAGGCCATGAGCTCCTCACCTTTATGGATGCCTTCTCTAGCTACAATCAAATCTGGATGGCACCAGAGAATGAGGAAAAACTACTTTTATTACTGACTATGATCTTTATTGTTATAGGATCATGCCCTTTGGGCTTAAAAATACAGACGCAACCTATCAACGCCTGGTCAATAAGATCTTCAAAAAATAGATCGACCACAACATGAAAGTCTATGTGGATGATATGCTTGTCAAGAGTCGGACCTTGTCCAATCACATTGTCGACCTTAAAGAGACCTTCGACATCCTTTGAAAATACAAAATAAAGTTGAATCCGACTAAATGCACCTTCGGAGTGACCTCAAAAAAATTCTTAGGATTCATGATCTCAAGGTGGGAGATCGAAGCTAATCTGAAGAAGATTCAAGCCATCTAAGAGATGACCATCTCGAAGTCAATAAAGGAAGTTTAGCATCTGACCAGGAAGGTGGCATCCTTAAATAGCTTTGTCTCAAAATTGATCGAGCGGTGTATGTTCCTCTTCCAGGTCCTCAAGTAATCAAAGAACTTCTACTGGATGGTAGAGTGCCAACAAGCATTCGAAGAACTCAAGAGCTACCTTGGTTTGCCCCCACTATTGGCAAGACTCGAGTCTGAAGAAGAATTATTCCTATACCTGACAATCTCTCTTGCAGCCCTGGTAGCGGTCCTGATTAAGGAAGAGGCAAAAGTTCAACGATCAATCCACTACATGAGCCGAGTCTTGAGAGATACAGAGATCAGGTACACTAAATTAGAAAAATTAACTTACGCTCTTCTAATTACAGCCAGGAGACTTTGGCCCTACTTTCAGGGGCATACCATAACACTCCTTACTGTTCAATCAATCAAAATAGTTCCTCATCGAATAGATGCCTTTAGAAGAATAGCAAAGTGGGCTATTGAACTGACAGAGTTTGACATCAACTATCAACCTCAGCTGTCAATCAAAGCTTAGATACTGACCGATTTTATAGTCGAATGCATGATCCCAAATGATGCTGAACCTGAGTGAAATGAGACCAGTATTTTATGGTTGTAGCCAAGCTCCCTCAAAGAAAGAGCGGACCTTTTCGAAGGTTTCTGGGCCTTGTATATGGATGGTGAAGGAAACAGTGTAGGGCTTGCTAAGCTATTTTCAATGTTTTTCAAAAATAGCAAAGAAGCAGTAGAAAATAATTAATCTAATTAATTATCTACTTATCATATTAGATTATTTAATCCTATATATTATGATCTAAATATAATATGCATGCATACATCAATAGACCTGAAAATAAAATTATGTAGTGAACTATTTACTACATCTACGTGTTCAGAATATAATACTTTTTTATGGGTAGTTGATCTCCATGATCTGATCATTGTCAAGAAGTTTTGCTGGTCATAATATAGCCACACAAGTATCTAACCTTCATGGATCGTCCACACGAGACTCCTGATCCTAATCGGCTCCCAAGCGAGTGCTAACTCGACACTGGAGTCTTTTAGGGGCTATTTTAATCGAATACCTTCGATCCTTGTCTATGGACTTCACGAATGCTTTGAGTCACTGGTAGACATAGTAGAGAGGTAGAGGAGGTTCTCCACAAAGTTTCATGAGCTTTTGAGACTCGTAGCTCATGAAATGGATTCCCGAATCCTAGGTCAAAACACTAGATCAAATGTACCTTGAAACCTTACTAGCCTTTCTCTGGTTTTTCTCCTCATGGAATTTTTTAAAACTTTTTCTCATGCACTAGGAGGCTCACGAAAGTCCTCTTCAATCTTAGATCTAATCTTCCATGTCCCAAAAGTCCACCTATTTATTTTTGCGCCAAAGAGTGTAGACACCGCGTGGAGAGATAGATCGAATTGGTTGTTAGGCCAAATTCAAACTCATTTTGAATTCAACCTCAAAACCATCTAATCCTATCCACTAGGGATGTGAGAAAGGGTGGGAAAGAACATTTTTTGGCATGAAAAAGAATCATGAAAAACCTTTTCTCGTGTAGCAAATGTGTTGCAGAAGAGAAGGGTGGTGCATGGAAAAGGTAGAGGTTGATTTTATCCAAGTTTGAATCTCATTCAAACCAAAACAAATAACAACCATATCTTATCCATTTGGAACGTGGGAGACCTAGTCAAAAGCTCTTTTGTGCATGGAAAAAAAGTCATGAGAGAATTAAATTAAATTTTTAAGTTGGCATGGGTTAAATGGCATAGCGAAAGAAGACTAGTCAAACTAGTCTTTGAAATTCGTACTTGAACCAATTGAACCAACTAATTCAAAATAGGTTAGGCCCAATTAGACTAATTTAAATCCAACAAATTTAGGTTTAATTAGACTCAATTAAATTCTAATAAAATTAAAAATTGATCAAGCCCAATCTCTGATCAAATCAGGGTTCAAACCTCCTCGGCGATTAGGTCAGCCAACGACCTAATCGGGTTAGACCCAACTAAAACCAATTTAATTAGACTTGGACCAAAAATAATTACTCAATTAAATTGAGTTAATTAGTGATCAAATCACTAATAAAATCTCTCATAAAATCAGAGTCCAAATCCAATGGATGTCCAAACAATAGAGTCCCATCAAAATGAAACTCTTGATTGAAGAGTCCCAAACCAGTGGGACTCGATCCTAGAGTCTGAAACAAGTGAAACACATGATTATGGAGTCTCAACTCTCAATCATAGAGTCCCAGACATGTAGGACTCAGAGTTTCAGAGTTGTGAAACTCTTGGTTGAAGAGTCTCAGTCTAGTGGGACTCTTGACCACAGACTTTCAGACATTGAGACTCAGTGTCCTAACCCAGTAGGATCCTCAATCGAAGAGTCCCAGTCCAGTGGAACTCTTAACCATAGAGTCTCAGTCGAGTGAAACTCTTCACCAGCCATTAGATCAGGTAGGAACCTTTATTGTGTGTGACTCCACAGGTCCAAACCTAAGTTGGTAGCACAGAAATCAATTTCTATACTAATCGAAGTGACCATCTAGTAATGGTACCTGACATCTGGATAGATCGAATAATCACAATCACAACATTCAAAACCTATATGAATATGGTTATCATATAATTCATCCCTATGACCTTTGTATAATAGATGACTCAGGGTTAGACTATCAACCCTAGAAAATACATCCATGTCGTATCTCAAAGCAATTAGTCCCGTGACTCCTCACTAAGACTATCCTGACCAAGGTTTTGCTAAATTAAAATACAATTGAATATAGCTCCTGAAATTAGAAGTGGTCAATCCCATCTTGATATATGCACTGACTCCACAAGTACCTAACTATGCCTAGAAATCTTTCGTTACTGAATTAAAAATTTAGATAGTCTGGCACCAAAATACAGTGAGTTGCTTAGAAGTCACCATGGTGATCTCAGATCGGAGAAACATTTATATCCATATTCTATCGAAGCTAATCTTGATAGGAGAAAAGCTTTGAAGTTGTTCACGTTCAGTGCAAATGTATCCATATATCTCACTTGCATGCCATATCAGTATCTCAACACTCCTTGGTTATGAGGATAACCAACCTATATGGCACACAATGATCGATACTTGATAAACGTTGTCATCCTAAGTAATAACGTATCATTTAGTCGTAAACTATTTAAGGACTAAATGACAAATCCTCCTTTACCGAATCTAGATAGTCCTAAGGACTTCATCACAATACAGGAGTTCATTAGAAGATAATAGAATTTATGATGAAAAATACCAAAATAATTTTTATTAATTTATAATTTATATATAATTATAAATATATGATCCAACCATTAACAGACTGATGATTAACTTTGGGACACATTTCCAATAATCTTCCACTTGGACTAAAGTCAATCGGTGTAGTATCTAATATCTATCTTCGACTTAAAGTCGTCGAACTCCTTCACCGCAATAGCTTTAGTGAATGGGTCAGCTAGATTTTTCTTCCCATTGATCTGCTAAAGGTCGACGTCATCTTGATCCATAATCTCTCAGACAAGGTGGTAGCGACGTGGAATATGCTTTGTCCATTGGTGTGCCTTTGGTTCCTTTGCTTGAGCAATGGCTCCAGAGCTATCGCAATAGAGCAGAACTGGACCATCAAGGGATGGTGCTACTCCGAGCTTGGTGATAAATTTTCTTAGCCGCACCATTTCTTTGGCAGCATTTGATACAGCGACATACTCCGCCTCAAAAACTGAATTAGCCATAGTGTGCTACTTGAAACTCTTCCAGCAGATGGTCCCATCATTAAAGATAAATATATATCCTGATACACTCTTGCTATCATCATGATCAGACTGAAAACTGGTGTCTATGAATCATACAAGTTTTAAGTCCGATTCAGCATATACAAGCCACTGATCCTTAGTATTTCTTAAATACTTCAGGATGGTTTTAACAAACTTCCAGTGATTCTCCTTTGGATTAGATTGGTATCTACTTACTAGACCTAGTGAGTATACCATATTTGGTCGCGTACATATCATGGCGTACATTATAGAATCCACTACTGAAGCATATGGTATTCTATTCATACGCTCTTTGTCTAGAGGTGTTGTTGGACAATCCCTCTTTGAAAGAAAAATTGCATGGCCTATCGGTAGATAGCCTTTCTTGAAATTTTGCATGCTGAACCATTTCAATATAGTGTCAATGTATGTAGATTGGGACAATCCAAGCAATCTTTTAGATCTATCTTTATAGATCTTCATCCCTAGGATGTAGGAAGCTTCTCCTAGATCTTTCATGGAGAATTATGATGAAAGTCAGATCTTTATTTCTTATAATGTAGGAACATCATTTTTGATTAAGAGAATGTCATCCACATACAATATTAGGAATACTATTGCTAGACCATTAGCCCATTTATATATGCAGGGCTCCTCTTCATTCTTAATGAAGCCATACATTTTGATTGTTCTATCAAATCGTATGTTCCAGCTTCGAGATGCCTGCTTCAGTCCATAAATGGACCTCTGAAGCTTACACACCTTAAACTCATCTATGAATGTGAAACCTTCAGGTTGTATCATATACATCTCTTCATCCAGCTCTCCATTCAGAAAAGCTATTTTCATATCCATCTGCCAGATTTCATAGTCCAGATGGGCAGTTATGGCAAGCATTATCTGAATGGATTTGAACATTGCCACAGGAGAGAATGTCTTGTCATAGTCAGTACCATAACATTGATGATACCCCTTGGCAACCAGATGGGCTTTATAGCTCTCCACCTTTCCGTCTGCACCTCCTTTTCTTTTGAAGATCCACTGACACTCTATGGGTTTTACTCCTTAGGGTGGGTCAACCAATGTCCATACATCATTGACCTTTATGGATTCCATCTCGGATTTCATGGCCTCAAGCCATTTTTCAGAGTCACATCTCTACATTGCATCCATATTGAAGATCCCCGTCCTACACTAAAAAACCATAGTATCTGTTCGGTTGATATGGTACTCTACCAGATCATCTTAAGGATGCTTCTACAATGGGTTCTAGATCTGATCTAATCAGATCCAGCTCAGGTTCAACAACTTATGTCCATTCTTCCATCTATCGTATTTCATCAAGTTCGATCGTAGAGGCATTGGTTCCTTCACCAAGGAACTTCTTTTCTAAAATGGCAGCCTTAAGGCTAACAAACATTTTTTGCTCATCAGCAAGGTAGAAGTAGTATCCTTTGATTTTTTTTGGGTAACCTATAAAACTACACTTATTAGACCTAGGTCCAAGCTTGTCTGTTATCAAATGTTTGACGTAAGTCGGACATCCCCAAACCCTAAGGTGTGAAAGAATTGGCTTACATCCTATCCATATTTTATATGATATTTTATTAATAGATTTACTCGGAATCCTATTTAGAATGTAACAAGCTGACTCAAGCGCATATCTCCATTGGAAGATCGGCAAACCAGCAAACCCCATCATGGATCGAACCATGTCCAATAGGATTCAATTTCTTCTTTCAGACACACCATTATGTTGTGGTGTTCTAGGAGGGGTCCATTGGAAGAGAATTCCGTTCTCTCTAAGATATGTCAGAAACTCATTAGAAAGATACTCACTCCCTCGATCAGACCGAAGAGTTTTAATACTCTTTCTAGTTTGCTTTTCTACCTTATTTCAAAAAAAATTGAACATTTCAAACGACTCTGACTTATGCTTCATTAAATAGATATATCCACACCTTAATAGATCGTCTGTGAAGGTTATAAAGTAGAAATATCCATCTCTGATACTTGAGCTCATGGGTCCACATACATCCGAATGTACTAAACTCAAGAGTTCAGTGGCTCGTTCATCTTTTCCAGTAAAAGATGACTTGGTCATCTTACCAAGAAGATAGGACTCACAGATCGAAAGTGACTCATAATTACTAACCTCAAGAATTCCTTCTTGAGCTAACCTATTAATTTTATTCTTGCTAATATGACCTAGCCTACAGTGCCAAAGGTAGACATCAGACACATCACTAATTCTAGGGCATTTATTGGAGGATTGAACCACATTAACAGGCATAGAAAGTAAATAAATTCCATTATTCAATTATCCAATCAAAATTGTAACACCATTCAAAATGACATTAAAAAATTTTTCTTTTATTGATATTTTAAAACCATTCATGGTCAAAAGGCCTATAGAAATGACATTGAATATGAAAGTTGGATAATAATGACATTCATTAAGAATAACTTTATTTGAATTGATTACAAGGTTCATGATTTCTAAAGCTAGAATTGAAACTTGTCTTCCATCTCCAACGTTCAGGAACCTCTCATCTTGATCAAATCTCCTACTAACCTACAAGCCCTGCATAGAATTACAAATATGATAAGGACTTTCAATATCTAATACCCAGGTAGTAGAATCAAATAAGAAAAAATTGCAAGGTGTTATCATATAATTACCTTGCCCAGCAACCACTTGCTTCTTCCTTGGCCTATTTGGATTCAGAGAGGCAATGTACAGAGGACAGTTTCTCTTTCAGTGCTCCTACTTCTTGCAGAAGAAGCACTCTGCCTGGCTCTGATCGGGCTTGTACTTCTTGGTCTGATCCTGTGCAGTCATCCCAGCATGCAGCCGCATCTTTTTATTTTTCTTCTTCTTATTCTTTTTTTCTTTCTTAAAGGGTCGACGATCAGAAGAAGACCCTTCCACTACATTCACCATCTTCTTGTGGAGTTGGTGATTCTTCTTAATGTTCTACAGCAACCCCAACAAGCCATGGTAGTTCACTGCAGGCTTTGTCATTCTAAAATGAGTTAGAAAGGGGAGGAAAGACTTGGGTAAGGAATTAAGGATCGTATCCTTATCGAGCTGCTCATGCAGGGAAAAGCCCAGCTTGTTAAGGCACTCAATCATCTCGATCATGTACAATACATGATCGATGATTGAGGCCCCATCCCACATCTGAGTGTTGAAAATGGTATAACTTATTTTGTGCCTTTCAACATCGTCCGACGTGCCAAAGGAGTCGTTCAACATTTGAAGCATCTCCTATGGCTAGGCATTTTCAAACCTATGACTGAACTCATTATTCATTACCGTCAGCATTCTACATCGAATGGTGATGCGGTCATTGAGCCACTTCAGATAAGTATCTCAGATCGCTCCTCTAGCATTCGAGGTTGGCTCCTCAGATGCTCGATCTGTTACCACATAAAGAATCCGCTCATACTCCAGGATGATTTTTAACTTACGATACCAGCTATCATAGTTGGGTCCCATTAATTTGTCATGGTGTAACAATGGCTGGAGTGATAGGTTAGTGGCCATGTCTGTATAAAAAAGAAAAACCAAACCTAATTAGTATATGAATTATTCCTCCTAAAGACTTGGACTTCAGTCTAAAGGTCCTCCTACTATTTTATACGAATTGGTAGCCTCTACTTCCAATTTGAGAAATTACTCTAATTCCTTAATGGGTACTAGAATCCACATAGACTACACATGAGCCCAACTTTGGTTGGTCAACCCTTGTGCACCTATGGATAGATTCAAAATCAATTATTTTTCTAAACAACTTCTAATAACATTGATTTTGCCTCATAGACCTAATCAGTAGGCTTTGGCCTCCTCTAAAAAGGTTCGATTAGGTCCAACTATTAACATGATCACATTTGATCTTATCTAACCAATAAATGATCAGGCCCAATTTTGGTTGGCCAACCTAATCACCATAAAAAAAACTTAACCAAATTATTATTTTATGGATGATAATTTTATTAGTCAATAATCATCAGGCCTTTCGGCCTCCAATGATCATTATACTAATGAACCCATTATCACTCAACTTAATGGGAGGCTATGATTTAATTATCTATATAACTATTTCATTTTTAAGGATCTAATAATTTTAGAAGATTTAGCTAACCAATTTAAAAAAATTTAGTAAGCCAATTTCGATCCTCCCACTAACTTCACCAAGTTAGAAAAAAGATCCAATCTAAGCTGGCATTAGGAGCACCTAAATCAGTCAGACTGATTTACCTAATAGACATGGGTGAGCCTGAATCACCAAGTGATCTAATCAAAATCTAACTCACCAGGATGGTCAGGTAAGCGAGATCAGTGGAATGGATATATCATTAACTCGTCAAAGATCGAATCAGTGCGAGTAGCTCTCAATTAAAAATCACTGGTCAAACTGCCAAACTTACCTTAGACACCATCTGATTTATTAGTTTTAATTTGATCAACCTTGTAATTTTGGATTCGACTGTGTAGCCTTGGATCAAGTCCATTTGGTCCTTGTTAAAGGCATGGACTTGACCAACTACAACTATTGTAACTGAGTCTATAGAGTTCTTGATCTAATCTAAATTAATATTTAATTAGATTTGATTAATTACTCTAAATTAGTTCACCTTTTAACTAACCTTAGGTCTAACATAATTTATGGACCTAATTCAGCTAACCCAATAATCCATAAGTTTATGATTAGTGACTTAGAGTCTTAATTCATAATTCTAGACACTAAATCATTATACTTAATTTTTAATTAAGTTTATAGATTGAGGGTTAGGGTTCGATATTTCAAAAATATATTTTTTTTAATTTTGAAAGATTCTTTATAACTTAGCATTATTCACTAATTGAGTCGACTCATTAAATCATCTTAATTCATAAACAATACTAGTTGTAGGGTTTAATCTGAAACTATGTACACTACATAATCAAGAAATCATGAATCAAACTTTATCTAATTATGCATTCATGATCATAAATTAGATTAAAGCCTAAAATAATTTGATCATAAAAATATTAGATCAAATCTAGTAATTTCATAATTAATGATATAGATCAGCAACATACTAGGATAACTTTTTCACTGTAAGGGGTAAACCCTACAGCAGGACAATCTGCAGTCCGTGCGATCTGAATTTTAATTTTTTAGATCTAATTATTTAAATTATTAGATTAATATTTAGATCAAATCTAAATTATTAATCTAAATATGCAAGCATATCATGTTTAAGAAACCTTGCTCTGATACCATTTGAAGGAAACAGTGCAGGGTTTGCTAAGCTATTTTCAATTATTTTCAAAAATAGCAAAAAAGTAGCAAAAAATAATTAATCTAATTAATTATCTATTGATCATATCAAATTATTTAATCCTATATATTATGATCTAAATATAATATGCATGCATACATCAATAGATCTGAAAATAAAACTATGTAGTGAACTATTTACTACATAGTATTTAGAATACTATCTTTCTGTGGGTAGTTGATCACCACATCTGATCATCATCAAGGAGTTGTACTAGTTATGATATAGCTATACAAGTATCTAACCTCCATGGATCATCGACAGGAGGCTCTTGGTCCCGATCGGCTCCCTTGCAAGTGCTATCTCGACACCAAAGTCTTTCAGGGGCTATTTTGATCGAACACCTTTGATCCTTATCTATGGATTTCACAGATGCCCTGGGATACTAGTAGAAGTAATAGAGAGGTAGAGGAGGTTCTCCACAAAGGTTTGTTGGCTTTTGACACTCATAGCTCATGAAATGGATTCCCGAATCCTAGGTCAAAACACTAGATCAAATGCACCTTGAAACCTTGCGCTAGCCTTTCTCTAGTTTTTCTCCTCACAAAATTTTTTAAAACTTTTTCTCACATGCCAGGAGGCTCATGGAAGTCCTCTCTCAATCTTAGATCTAATCTTCCATGTCCCAAAAATCCACCTATTTATTTTTGCTCCAAAGAGTGTAGACACTGCGTGGAGAGATAGATCGGGTTGGTTGTTAGGCTAAATTCAAACTCATTTTGAATTCAACCTCAAAACTATCTGATCCTATCTACTAGGGACATGAGAAAGGGTGGGTGATAACATCTTTTGGCATGGAAAAGAATCATGAGAAACCTTTTCTCATGTAGCAAATGTGTCACACAAGAGAAGGGTGGTGCATGGAAAAGGTAGAGGTTGTTTTTATCCAAGTTTGAATCTCATTCAAATCAAAATAATTAACTACCATATCTTATCCATTTGGAATGTGGGAGACCTGGTCAAAAGCTCTTTTGTGCATGGGAAAAAGGTCATGAGAGAAATAAATTAAGTTTTTAAGTGGGCATGGGTTAAATGGCGTAGGGAAAGAAGACTAGTTAAACTAGTCTTTGAAATTTAAACTTGAACCAATTGAACCAACCAATTCAAAATATGTTAGGCCCAATTAGACTAATTTAAATCCAACACATTTAGGCTTAATTAAATCTCAATAAAATTAGGAATTGATCAAGCCCAATCTCTGATCAAATTAGGGTTCAAACCTCCTCGGTGATTAGGTCAACCAACGACCTAATCGGGTCAGACCCAACTAAAACCAATTCAATTGGACTTGGACCAAAAATAATTACTCAATCAAATTGAGTTAATTAGTGATCAAATTATTAATAAAACCTCTCATAAAATCAGAGTCTAAATCCAGTGGGTGTCCAGACAATAGAGTCCCATCAAAATGAAACTCTTGATCGAAGAGTCAAAAACCAGTGGAACTCTTGATCCCAGATTTTGAAATAAATGGAACTCATGATTGTGGAGTCTCGACTCTCAATCACAGAGTCTCAGACATGTAAGACTTAGAGTTTTAGAGTTGTGAAACTCTTGGTCGAAGAGTCTCAGTCTAGTGAGACTCTTGACCACAGACTCCCAGACATTGAGACTCAGTATCCTAACCCAGTAGGACCTTCGATCGAAGAGTCTTAGTCCAGTAGTACTCTTGACCACAGAATCCCAGTCGAGTGGAACTCTTCACCATAGAGTCTTAGTCGAGTGGAACTCTTCACCAATCATTAGATCAGGTAGGAACCTCTAGTGTGTGTGACTCCATAGGTACAAACCTAAGTCGATAGCACAAAAATCAATTTCTATACTAATCAAAGTGACCATCTAGCAATGATACCCAATATCCAGATAAATCGAATAATCACAATCGCAACATTCAAAATCTACGTGAATATAGTTACCATATAATTCATCCCTATGACCTCTATGTAATAGATGACTCAGGGTTAGACTGTCAACCTTAGAAAATACATCCATATCGTTTCTCAAAGCAATTAGTCCCATGACTCCTCACTAAGACTATCCTGGCTAAGATTTTGCTAAGTTGAAACATAATTGAATGCAGCTCCTGAAATCAGGAGTGGTCAATCCTATCTTGATACATGCACTGACTCCACAAGTACTTAACTATGCCCAAAAATCTTTCATCATTGAATTAGAAATTCAGATAGTCCGACACTAAAACACAGTGAGTTGCTTGGAAGTCACCCTGATAATCTCAGATCGGAGGAACATTTATACCTATATTCCATCAGAGCTAATGTTGACAGGAGAAAAGCCCTAGAGTTGGTCACGTTTAGTGCAAATGTACCTATACATCTCACTTGCATGCCATATCAGTGTGTCAATACTCCTTGATTGTGAGGACAACCAACCTATATGTCACACAATGATCTATACTTGATAAACATTGTTATCCTAAGTAACAACATATCATTTGGTCGTGAACTATTTAAGGACTAAATGATAAATCCTCCTTTGCCAAATCTAGATAGTCCTAAGGACTTCATCACAATACAAAAGTTCATTAGAAGATAATAGAATTTATGATGAAAAATACCAAAATAATTTTTATTAATTTATAATTTATATATAATTATAAATATGTGGCCCAACTGTCAACAGACTAACGATTGGCTTTGGAACACATTCCCAATAGATGGCTCTTCCAATACTTCCAGTGTAGGTACTGGACTGATCTTGGTCAATTTCGAAGGGGTCATCATTGAGTATGCACTATGCTTTGAGTTTTCTGCAATAAACAATGGGACTAAATATGAAGCTTTGATAGCAAGACTCAAGATAGCCAAGGAGTTAGAAGCAGACGTTCTCCAAGTGTACAGTTATTCCCAACTGGTAGTCAAACAAGTCAGCGGTAGTTATGAAGCTCGAGAGGAAAGTATGATAAAGTATCTCGAGAAAATAAAAAATTTGGTTCCAATCTTCAGAAGTTTCAACATCCAACGAATTTTGAGAGTAGAAAATACCAGAGCCAACCTCCTATCTAAGCTGGCAACACTTGCCCCCAATGAACTTCCCAAAGAAGTATACTTTGAAGTGTTGAAATGCCTGAGTACGAAGGAACTGCAATCTACAATGCAGATCGACCATGAGCCCTGCTGGATCGATCCATTGATCGCTTATCTCAAAGATGGGACACTCCCCTATGATTCAAAGAAAGCTCGAAAGCTGAGAAACCAAACCTCCCGGTATATTCTGTATGAAGGTAAGCTATACAAGAGATTGTACTTCTTGCCACTTTTGAAATATCTCCAACCTTTTGAAGTCGACTTTGCACTATGGGAAGTGCATGAAGAAATCTGTGGGAGCCATCTAGGTGCCAGATTCCTATCTCACAAGCTGCTTCGACAAGGATATTATCGGCCAACTATGCATCATGACTATGTCAAATATATTAAAAGATGTGACCGCTGCTAGAGGAATGCAAATATACAAAGGAAACCAACCTCCAAGCTTACACTATTGAGTGCCCCTTGGCCATTTGTGCAATGGGGGATGGATATACTTGGGCCCTTCTCGATGGCATCCAGATAATGGAAGTTTCTCTTAATTGCAATCGACTACTTCATCAAATGGATCGAGGTTGAACTTCTAGTAAAAATTACTGAAGCTAAAGTACAAGACTTTGTCTGAAAATCGATTGTTTGTAGGTTTGGCCTACCCTGAACCCTTGTAATAGATAATAGGTGACAGTTTGTCGGAACGAAGTTTGCTGAGTTCTATAAGAATTTGAATATCTCCCATAATTTCACATCGATGGCCCATCCATAAGCAAATGGTGAAGCAGAGGTGATCAACAGGACCTTATTGTAGGATATTAAGGAAAGGCTTCAAAGAGAAAGGGGGACAAGGGTGGATGAATTCTACCATGTACTTTGGACGTACTGAACTATCCAAAGACTGCCAACTGGAGAAACATCATTCATCTTAGCCTTCAGAATGGAGGTGGTTATCCCAATCGAGCTCAAACTCCCATCGGCATGGGTCATGGCCTTTAATGAGTAGTGCAATTCATAAGATCTCAGAGCTAAGCTCGATCTACTGAAGGAAAAATGAGAGGAGGCCCAAGTTTGGATGGCTGCTTACAGACGAAAGGTGGCCCGATACTACAACTCCAGAGTCAAAGATAAAGTATTCAGAGTAGGAGACATAGTGCTTCGACAAGCGGCCATTTTTCAACCTCAAAATTAGGGAAAGCTCATCCTAAATTGGGAAGGATCCTATGAGGTCAAGGAGGTTGTCCGGCCCGAGTTATATTACCTGAAGGAGCTTGAAGGAGCCGATCTACCCCGATCGTAGAACTCAAAAAAATCTATGGATGTATTATCAATGACTTAGTTGCAATAAATCCCTCTACTCAAACATCCCGATCCTTGTTACAAATCTGTAATGGTGGATAATGACTTTTCGAACTTAATCGATAACAAAGACAACCACGTTTGGAATAGAAGGAGAACCTCATCCTAATGTGAGCAAAGTCGAAGGCCTCATTAATCTAAGATGAGATGAGGGGAGAGGCCCTTTCAGCGGTCCTAATGTGCCCCTACAGTCATGTTAGGAATAGGAGGAGAACCTTATCCTAACGTGGGCAAAGCTGAAGGCCTCATTAATCTAAGACGAGATGAGGGGAGAGGCCCTTCCAGTGGCTCTAATGTACTTCTACAGCCATGTTAGAAAAAGGAGGAGAACCTCATCCTAATATGAGCAAAGTAGAAGGCCTCATTAATCTAAGACAAGATAAGGGGAGAGACCCTTCCAGCGGCCTTGATGTGCCCCTATAGCCACGTTAGAAATAGAAGGAAAATCTCATCCTAACATGAGCAAAGTCGAAGGCCTCATTAACCTAAGACGAGATGAGGGGAAAGACCATTCTAGCAGCCCTAATGTGCCCCTATAGCCATGTTAGGAACAGGAGGAGAACCTCATCCTAACATGAGCAAAGTCGAAGTCCTCGTTAACCTAAAACAAGATAAGGGGAGAGACCCTTCTAGTGGCCCTAATGTGCTCTTACAGCTATGTTAGGAACAGAAGGAGAACCTCATCCTAATATGAGCAAAGCAGAAGGCCTCGTTAACCTAAGACGAGATGAGGAGAGAGGCCCTTCCAGCGGTCCTAATGTGCCCCTATAGTCATATTAGGAACAGGAGGAGAACCACATCCTAACGTGAGCAAAGCCGAAGGCCTCATTAATCTAAGATGAGTGAGGGGAGAGGTCCTTCTAGCAGCCCTAATGTGCCCCTATAGCCATGTTAGAAATAGAAGGAGAATCTCATCCTAACATGAGCAAAGTCGAAGGCCTCATTAATCTTAGATGAGGCAAGAGAAGAGATCCTTCCAGCGGCCCTAATATATTTCTATAGCCACATTAGGAACAGGAGGAGAACCACATCCTAACGTGAGCAAAGCTAAAGATCTCGTTAATCTAAGATGAGATGAGTGGAGAGGCCCTTCCAATGGCTCTAATGTGCTCCTATAGCTATGTTAGGAATAGGAGGAGAACCTCATCCTAACATGAGCAAAGTCAAAGGCCTCGTTAATCTTAAATAAGGCAAGGAGAGAGGCTCCTCCAGCAGTCCTAATGCACCCCTATAGCCATGTTAGGAATAGAAGGAGAACCTCGTTCTAATGTGAGCAAAGCCAAAGGCCTCATTAACAAAGATAAGATGAGAAAAGAGACCCCATCAATGGCCCTAATATATCCCTACGATCGCGAAAGGAATAGAAGAGAACCTTATCCTAACACGAGGGAAGCCAGGGCCTCATTAATATAAAACGAAGGAAAGAAAAAAACTATACCAACGACCCTCATACATATTGGGGAGCCCTGCCCAAATTTGCGGAAGGAATCCCAGTTCAACATCCATAGCAAGCATCTCATTAGAAGATAAAGCAAAGAAAAACGAGATGAAGAAAGCAGAGCCATTAACCAACATCAAATTCGTATAAGATAATAGCAAAAAGGGTACCATTTTATTACAAATATTAAGTTCATTACATGCAAGATAAAGGTTGGCAAGATCGATTACATGAAAAGAAAGAAGAAGAAAAAAAGATCGAAGTCCTAGGATAGACCAGACTCCTCAGATTTTAGGCTGTTGGCCTCAGCCATCACCGGGGCTTACTTTAATCTGAGGATCTCCTCCTCAAGCTCTCTCTTTTGATATAAGCCATCTATATACATTCTATTAATGTGTCCGAATTTGCCTTCAAGCTTTCGCCACTGCTTCTTCAGGACTTCAGACTCAGTCTTAGCATCCTTAATGGCTTGCTGCTCACACGACAGTTGGATCTTCAGCCATTGAACCTCGGCCTTCTCTCTCCCAACCACTTCTAAAAGCTCATCTAGAGTCCTCATGAAGGAGGCAACCTGCTCTAATCCCTTGCTCATGTCGGATTGATGATTGTCATCAAGTTATTTTTAGAGCCAGGTCACCTCACTGCTAGTAGCATAAAGCTTTTGCTTAAGCTTGGATATCCTCTCGCTCTAATCCAGGCGATAGGTATCATAAGTGAGCTCAGCATCATGCAACTACTTTTGAAGCGTGGAGAACTTCTTCGATCAATCCCACTCATATCGCATCTTATCAAAAGACCATGACAAACTCCCCTCCAATAACTGAATCTTCTTCCTCACTATCTAGAGTTTGATTTTGAGGAACCTAACCTTCACTGTTAACATCCAAGATTTATCGCTGGCACTTTTCTTAAGCTCCACTAACTTCCTCTCGAAGTTGCCCTTCTTGATGGTGAAGGTCACGAAATCTTTTATATGTAGTTTACGAAGGTAGGTAACCTCAATTGTCACCTTTGATGCATTTTTTCTAAATTTTTGAAGTTCATCTTCAATCTTTTTTAATTTCTTTTTTAAGTGGTGAACTTTCTTCTTCAAATTTCTAACTATCGATTTTAAAGAAATTGCCTAAGGTAGCGGCTTGGCATCAATGGGGGACTGCATCCAATGCACGAAAAGCACTCTAAGCTATTGATTAAAAATTCTACTTTCATTGATTAAAATTTTGAGTACAAGATAAAGCAAAAAAGAAAATATAACTACTAAAGACCCTCGACCTCCGAAGGAGAAGCAGTAGAGGAGCTCGACGCTCCAAGGGTAGCCACGGGCTTGGGAGTGGGTTTGACTGGCACTTCGGAGACAACCTTAGGCTCCTGCATGGGCTCGAGCACCTCGACAGCCGGCTCAGAGGATTCAAAGACCACTTCGATGGGGAAGGGGTCGGCTGCAGCACTAGATGGCCCTGCCTGTTCGTCGGGCTCCTCTTCTAGGAAGCTGAGATCAAGCCCAAAAAATTTTCAGGCCATCCTGCCTTTGTAGAGCTTGAAGTCCTTTATGAATGCCTTCAATCAAATGCAATATTTAAGTTCTTCATTTTGGAGGAGGCCTTGAGCTCCATGGCTTGGGTTGCCACCTCCGAAATAGACTTCAACATTCTAACTTCCAGCTCAGTGATCTTGATCTCGGCCTCCTTTTTCTCCTCCTCCAAGGCCAATGCAGTTTTGAGCACGATTGAGATGAGCTCCTCCTTCCAAAGTGCTCCCCAAAGGTTCTCATTTTTTGCCACCTTCTCCTCCACAAGGCGCTCAACCTCGGCGATCTTCTCCTAAAGGTGATCGATCTCGGCTTGAAGATCACCCTGGATCTTCAGCGCTTCCACCTCCTGATAATTTACCCTCTTGAGGTGGGCCAGTATATAGTGGCCCGACTGCCATGGATGAGTCATGATAAGACAAAGAAAATAAGGGAGAAAATGAAAAGAAAATATGGCAAGATGATTATCTTGAGAAAAGTTTTGAGGAACTCCCAGATGAACTACGTCCGATTGAGGTTGGCTAGGCGGTCCATCTTTCCGGGCAGGGCAAACTTGTTGATCAAATCTTGGATGATGTTCGGGTTGCCGAAGGGGTCCGCCCCTAGATCATCACCGCCGCTATTGCTTGATCCACCCGGATGAGCCTTACGAACCACCTTCACGATAATGGCTTTTTTCTTTTCTTGTTGTCTCCATCCCCTCCTTCCCTCTTAGTGGAGGGCTTCGACATTGATCCTCCTGTAGGGAGGCTCGAGGATGTGGTAGGCTGAGAGCCCGCACCTTCAATGCTACCCTCGATGATTGGAAGGACCTCGACGTCCAGAACAACTTTGGGAGCAGTCATGGGGACATTCGAAACCTCGAAACTCTAACCAACGATCCTTGTCCTTTTTGAGCTTCCACCTGGGGTCACCCCCTTCCTCTTTTGGGCATAAAGGCCCTTGGTAAGCCTCTCCACAGCATCAGTATCCATCTCTACAATAAAGAAAAACTCTAGTCAGTTAAGGCACATATGAAACTTCATGAGAGTTCATATGTATATTTGTATACATGCATGCCAACGCATTTAATATTGGTGGGATTAAAAGGACTCAGGCCAAGATTGAATAGGATTTGCTCCTTCAGAAGGTCGGGAAGGAGAGGAGGTTGGTATGACTTAAGCTTGGTGGAAGACTTGAGATCAGCTTCATCTAAACTATGGGCTCGGTGGACTGATTTCCTAAGAAAGCCCTAGGGAGGAAGGTCAAGCATTAATATCGGATATTGGACGAAGAAGTACTTCTCCTTTCAGTTATGAATGAAATAAGGAGCATCTTTCAGTAACCCCTTCTTATCAAACTAGGGAGAGAAGTACCACCAGTTCTTTGCGGAGGGATGGCATTTGAAGGTATAAAAATTTTGAAAAAGTGAGACAGTTGGCCAGACTTCGACCAGATGATAAAGAGAAAGAAAATAAATTACAAATCGAAAGAAATTTGGTACGACAGAAGCAAAAAAAATGTTCAAAAAGCATAAAAGCATGATAATGAAAGGAGAAAGTGAAAGTCGAAGCCCGGCACACAAGGCTTTTAGATATAAACAAAATCGACTGACTGGAGGTGAACTAGCGCGGTCGCCTGACCTGGGGAGTTCAAGGTTGTACAATGGTAGGATGCTGTATTGTATCCTAATCAGGATGGGGTCGTTCGAAGTAAGGATAGAAGAAATGGTATCTGGGATGAAAGATTGATGGGACATACTTCTAGGATTAATCTCAGCTAGAGGAGTAGGATCTAAGAAGGTCGGCCCGGACGAGCTCCACGAATCGATAGATCGAAAGATTTTGGAAGACATACAAATCAAAATAAACTCCCAAAAAATCCTCAAAAATCAAGAAAAATGAAATGAAATGCAGAGACTTTCTAGAGAAAATCGAAAGAGAAAGAAATCTAAGAAGTGCGAATAATCAAAGAAAAGAATTGGAAAGCTGACCTAAGTCGACTGAGAAAGGTGAGAAGACGGTGAGCACGACGAAAATCAAGCAGAAGAATGCCTAGAAGCAGAGAGGATGCAAGAAGGAATCGGGACTCTCGGGCAGAAGGAAGGCGAGGACTTGGGAAGGAAGGAAGAGGACTCAGGCAGAATGAATTTCGAAGGAGGAAGAAGGCTTTTAATAGTCAAGGAAAGCTTGAAACAATTATGATTGTAGATTTCATTCAGCTGACCTATGTGCGCCGTGTGTCCCACTCATCATGGCAGTAAAGTGACGATGAGCAGATCCTTAATTGCATCGTACCTTGGGCAGAGTTTTGATGGGAGGCTCAAAAAACATCTTTTTGGGTCATCTTGTGTTTATGAAGTTCCGGTGCTTGCACGATAAATGTCAAGACATCCCATCCTGACAGGCATGGGAGGCTAAAAGAACTTTGATAGTTGCATCTATACTCCCTTCATTCGAGTTTCAAACTTAGGAGTAGGAGGGCTATTGTTGGGGATAGACCCACTCCTACTGAAGTTTGGCTAAATGTCTAGTCTCAGAGTGATCTCGGCCACCCTCCTATCATTGGATCCCCTCCGAATGAACTTGAACAATGAGAGTAGCTCCTTGGGTAGTCTAGCTTAGCCAGCTTGGGAGCTAATTGAACTCCTTCTGGACTTCTCCTCCAAGCCAGACCTCTCCATCGGTGGAACTCCTTTCGGACTTTTCCTCCAACCAAACTCCTATGGTCGAACTCCTTCTGGACTTCTCCTTCAGCCGGACCTCTCCTTCCAGTTGCCTAAAGGGCTCCGCTCGATCGAGCTTCTCTTAGATACTCCTAGCAGGATTCCATCCGAACCCCTTCTAGCAGTCCGAAAGGACCTCGACACATGCCCCTAATATAGCAAGCAACAGCCTACACACAGTTAACCTCAATAACCTCTGAGCTTCTATAGAATGATAATAATTAGGAACTCTTCATCGCCTGCAGCTACCCTATCCGAACTTTAGCTGTTAGATCCTAATAGACTGGCACATCACGACAACAGACACTATCCTTCGTAGCAAATTTCACGTGACCCCGAATGGCCCACTATCAGATGGTTGCGGCTGTCACTATTAGTTTGTTACAGGCTTCGCCTATTTAAGAGACTCTCCAGATATGCTTTCTTTCTGGAGCTCTCTTCTCCTTCTCGATATTCTACCACTTTCTTTTCTAAGCACTTCATTTCTATTGACCAAAAGAGCTAACTTGATCGTCGGAGGGTCTTGCCAGAGCCACCACCCCTGACTTCGGGCGAGATTTGTTTTGCAGGTCATTAGCAATGACCTCATCCTCTCTGGCTCCAGCATCGATTCCGACGTCAACCAAATTTCACATCAATAGGAACCTATCCATTGTTATCCACGTTAGGCATGAAGAGAAGGGTGTGAAGACTTCTGGGCATGTGTAATGCTTCATAAGAATCTGAATTCTCATGGAGAAAAGGTGGTGGTCAAAGGTCCAGGGAGATAAGTCTAATCCAATTAGACTCTAATCTTTATCTAATTAGATCTCCAACCAAACTAATTTGGCTTGATCCAATTAAATGAGAATAAATCTAACTAAATTAGGTTTAAACCACTCAATTAAATCCTAATTAAATTAGGAACTAATTGAGCCCAAGCCTTGATCAAACTAGGGATTAATTTTTCTTAGCGATTACGTCATCTTACAACATAATCGGGTCAAACCCAATTGAATCTAATTTAATTAGATTTGAACCAAAACTCATTGCTCAATCAAATTAAGCTAATCAATATTTAATTACTAATTAATCCTCTTATAATTCACTAATACTTAGCAAATTATTTCATTACAACTTTTGTATTAGGTTAATCATCAATCATATTAATGATTATACCCTTGAATGATTCTAAATCATCGATCAACCATCAGTTTAGGTAGGAACCTTTATTATGTGTGACTTTATAAGTTCAATCCTAAGCTGGTAGCATAGAAATAAATTTCTATACCAATCGATATGACTATCTAGCAATGGTATCCGATATCTAGATAGGTTGAATAGTCGCAACATAATATTCAAAACCTACTAGAATATGGTCATCATATAATTCATCCCTTTGACCTCCATATTTGGGATGACTCAAAGTTAAACTATCAACTCTAGAAAAGTACATCCATAATGTGTTTTAGCCTAATCAGTCCTGTAACTTCTCATAAGGGCTATCCTGACTAAGATTTTGCTAAATTGAACCATACAACATATCTCCTAAAATCAGAAGTGGTCAATCCCATGTTGACTTATATACTGACTTCATAAGTACTTGATTGTGCTCAGAAATCTTTCATTACTGAATTAAAAATTTAGGTAGTTTAGCTTCAAAGCATAGTAAGTTGCTTATAAGTCACTATGGTGATATTAGGTTGGAGGAACACTTATATTCATATCCCTTTGAAGCAAGTCTTGACAGTAGAATGCTTCGAAATTGATCATGTTCAGTATAGATGTACTCTTACATCTCACTTATATGCCATACCAGTGTCTTCATACTTTCTGGCTAAGAGGACAACTAATCCTTATAGCACAAGATGATCTATACTTGATATAGCTATTATTCTTGTAATAACAAATCATTTGGTCATGAATAGATTTAAAGACTCAATGATAAATCATCCTTTATCGATTTTAAATAGTCCAAAGAACTTTATCACAACATGGGAGTTCATTAAAAGAAGATACACAACTTATGATGAAAAAGATAAAATAATATTTTATTCATAAATAATTTATATATAATTTACATAAATTAGTTTAACCATCAACAGGTTAATGATTGACTTTAGGACATAATTTCCAACAACTCCTACTTGGACTAAAGCTAATTGGTACACTATCATATACCTATCTTCAACTTATGATCATCGAACTTCTTTACCACAAGAGTTTTAGTGAATAGGTCGGCCAAGTTCTTCTTTCCATCGATCTTCTAAAGCTCGACATCATTTTGATCCACGATTTTTTGAACAAGATGTTAACGATGTAGAATATGCTTTGTCTACTGATGTACTTCAAGTTCCTTCACCTAAGCAATGACTTCAGTACTATCACAGTAGAGCAGAATTAGACCATCAAGGAAGAGTGCCACTTTGAGCTTGGTGATGAATTTTTTCAGCCACACAGCTTTCTTAGTAGTATTAGATGTCGTGGTGTACTTCACCTCACAAACTAAATCGACCATAATATGCTACTTGAAACTTTTTCAGTAGATAGCTCCATCATTAAGGATAAACACGTATCTCGACATACACTTGCTATCATCGTAATCAGATTAAAAATCGGAGTATGTAAATTTCATATGTTTTAAATCTGACTCACCATAAATAAGCCATTGGTCTTTATATTTTTTTAAATACTTAATGATGATTTTTACAACCTTTTAATGGTTCTTCCCTAGATCAAACTAGTCTCTACTGACTATCCCTAGTGAGTATGCCACATCCCATCTCGTACATGTCATGGCGTATATGATAGAACCCACTACCGAAGCATATAAAATTCTACTTATATGCTCTCTCTCTCTCTCTCTCCTGAGGTGTTATCAGACAATCTCTTTTTAAGAGAAAACTTTAATGGCCTATTAGTAGATAGTCTTTCTTAGAATTCTTTATGTTGAACTATTTCAGCATCATATCAATATACGTAAATTGGGATAACCCAAGCAACCTCTTAGATCTATCTCTATAGATCTTCATCCCTAGCATGTAGGATGCTTCTCCTAAGTCTATAGAGAATTATGATGACAATCATACTTTTATTCCATGTAATGCAAGGACATCATTCTCGATTAAGAGAATGTGATCCACATATAACATAATACTATCATTGAACCATTGGCCCACTTGCATATTCAGGACTCTTCTCCATTCTTAACAAAATCATATGTTTCGATTATCTTATCAAAACATATGCTCCAACTCCTAGATGTCTGCTTCGATCCATAAATGGATCTCTAAAGCTTGCACACCTTAGACTCATCTATAGATGTGAACCCTTCAGATTGTATCATATACACCTCTTTATCCAGCTCTCTATTTATAAAAGCTGTCTTCATATCTATTTACTAGATTTTGTAGTCCAGATGTGTTGCTATTGCAAGCATGATCCAAATGAACTTGAGCATTGCCATATGAGAAAACATCTCATCATAGTTTATACCATAATGCTGACGATATTTCTTGGCAACCAGACAAGCTTTATCTTCACCTTTCTATCTGTGTTCTTTTTTTTTTGAAGACCCACTTACACCCTATAAATTTTATTCCTTTAAGTGGATCAATTAATGTCCATTCATCGTTGACCTTCATGGACTCTATTTTAGATTTCATGGCTTCTAGCCACTTATCAGAATTGGATCTCTGCATCGCATCCATATAGGTGATCAGATCTTTATCATTCTCATCAAGCTCAATAGGATTACCATCTTGGACCAAGAAATTATAGTATCTATCCAGCTGACACGGTACTCTACTGAATCACCTTAAGGATGTAGGTATATTAGGCTTCTAGTTTGATCTAATCAAAGTTAGTTCAAGTTCAGTTACCTGTGTCAGTTTTTTTATTTGTCGAACTTTATCAAGCTCAATCTTAGAGCATTAGTTCCTTTGCTAAAGAAATTTTTTGCTAAAAAGATTGTCATAAGACTGATGAATGCCTTTTATTTATCAATAAGGTAGAAATAATATCTTTTGATTTTTTTTGGGTACCCAATAAAAATACACTTGTTAGACCTAGGCCCAAGCTTGTCTATAATTAAACGTTTGACATAAACCACACATCCTCAAATCCTAAGGTGTGAGAGTACTAGCTTACATCCTATCCATATCTTATATGATGTTTTAGCTATAGACTTACTCAGAACTCTATTAAGAATATAACAAGCCAATTCGAGCACATATCCTTCAAAAGAAAATCGATAGGCTAGCAAAGCCCATCATGGAATAAACCATATCCAATAGGGTTCGATTTCTTTTCTTAGACATACCATTATATTGTGGTATCCCAGGAGGAGTTCATTATGAGAGAATCCCATTCTCTCCTAGATATGTCAAGAACTACTGGAAAGGTATTTACCTTCTTGATTAGACCAAAAAGTTTTAATACTCTTTTCAGTTTGCTTTTCTATCTTATTACATAATCATTTAAATATTTCAAATGACTTAGACTTGTGTTTCATCAAGTAGATGTACCCATATCTAGATAGATCATCAGTGAAGGTAATAAAATAAAAATATCTAGCTTTAGCACTTATGCTCATAGGTCCACATATGTTGGTATGTACTAAACCTAGAAGCTCACTGGCTTTCTCACCTTTTCTAGTAAAAGGTGACTTGGTCATCTTCCCAAGAAGACTAAACTCATGAGTTGGAAGTGATTCACAATCATTGACTTTGAAGATTTCTTTTTAAGAAACTTATTTATTCTATTCTTATTAATATGACTTAGCGTATAGTGCTAAAGATAGATTTCAGACACATCATCTACTCTAGGATATTTGCCAAAGAAATAGATTATATTAATAGGTTGTGATAAAATATAAATTTTATTGTTCAATTATCCATTAAATATAGTAACATCATTCAAAATAATATTATAAAAATTTATCTTTATTAAAATTTTATAACTATTTTTGGCCAAAAGGCCTACATAAATTATATTCAATAAAAAACTTAGACAAAGGTGGCATTTACTAAGAACAATAGTATGAGAATTGAATACAAGCTTAATAATTTTTGAAGCTAGAACTAGAACTGGTCTTCCATCTCCAATATTCAGGAATCCCTCACCTTCTTCAAATCTCGTACTGACCTGTAAATCTTGCAATGATTTATAAATATGATAAGAGTTTTTGGTATCTAATACCTAGGTAGTAGTATCATATATTAAGAAATTATAAGAAGTTATTACATAATTACCTTGCCCCATAATAGATTGCTTCTGTCTTGGCCTATTCGGGTTAAGGAAGGTAATGTACTGAGGATAATTTCTCTTCCAATATCTCTACTTTTTATAGTAGAAGTATTCCATCTAACTTTGATCAGACTTAGATTTCTTGATCTGACCCTACATAGATATCCCAGCATGCTGCTGTACCTTTTTACTTTTCTTCTTCTTGTTCTTTTTTTCTTTCTTAAAAGATCGATGACTAGAAGAAGACCCTCTCACTACATTCATTGACCCCTTATGGAGCTGGTGATCCTTCTAAAGATTCTACAATAACCCCAGCAAACCATGGTAGTTGACTACAAGCTTTGTTATTTTATAATAAGTAAGAAATGAGGTAGGACTTTGATAAAGAGTTTAGTATATCATCTTTCTCAAGCTGTTCATGCAAGAAAAAGCGAAGCTTGCTCAGGTGCTTAATTAGCTCGATTATGTATAGTTTATGATCAATAACTAATGCTCCATCTCTCATCTAGTGTTGAAGATAGCATAATTAGTCTTGTGCCTCTCAACGTCGTTGGGAGTGCTAAAGAACTTGTTCAACATTTAAAGTATATCCTTTGGTTGAGCATTCTCGAACCTATGACTGAACTCGTTGCTCATAGCCATTAATATAATGCAATGAATCATGGTTTGATCATTGAGCCACTTCTGGTAAGTATCTCTAATAAGTATCATAAAAATACTAATAAAAATATTAATTTATAAATTAATATATTTTTATTTTTTAAAATTAATACTTTTATTTATTATTTTTAAAAAATATCATCATAAATAAAAAGAGTTTTTTTTTGATTTAAATAAAATAAATTTGGAGCAAATCCAAGTTAAAATGAATCCACTATGAATTTTTAAAGAAAAAAATAAAAATAAAAATTGGCTCAACCGACTCGCCCAGTGCAGCCGGCAGGCCAAGCTAAGTCGGCATGATTAGCTCAACCAACACACTAAGCCAGAGCAAGCCAGCCACTTGCCAGCAAGCTGACCAACACCGACCCACTCTTGTGAGCCATTGATGTCAGGCTAACGTCAGAAAATCATGTGGCTCACTATGGACCACTTACCGAGGGTATTCTAGTAATTTTACAAGCTTTCCATATGTTGATTGGTTGCAATCCACAAAATACTCGATACATCACGGTCCATTTGCATAGTAATGCATGATCTAACGGTCCAGCTCATTCTTGATTATGATCCAATGGCAGAGGATGGTTTTTGCTTTAATGAAGGAATTCAGCTCATTTCTTAGCATGATCCAATGGCCCAGAGACCTCTTGATCATCATCTAGCAACTGAGAATTCTCCTTGAGCTCGATTGGACGACCAACATCATTTTTTATCGGAAGAAGAATTCTATAAGAGGTTTTTGACGTGACCTAACGGTCGAGAAGCTTCCATCAGCAAGATCTGACGGTTAGAACTTATTCTGACTCGATCTGGGTTGATATACACTATTTTTTTATGATTTTTGAAGCATTGGATCTCTATTGAATGGATAGAGGACCCAAAACCTCATAGAATGTGATCTAGTAGTGTTTTCATTTCCTAAGGAAGGCTACCCAAGAAGGGGGGGTGAATTAGGTTTATAAAATTTTTGGCCAAATTTAACTCTACACAAGTATGTGCTTAACTTAATTCAATTCAATAAAAAAATTAATTAGTATATGCAATGAAATCAAGTATGGATAAACTTAAGCAAGAATTAATCCAAATTAGTAAATAATTAGAAATTTAAAGCGTGTAAGATATGTAAAGCAATAGAGAAGAAGACACAATATAAATGCACAAAAATTTTATAGTGGTTTGGTGCAACCCCACACCTACATCCACTCCTCAATCTCTCCTTAGAAATTTTACTATAATTGTAGATTATAGTGCATTTATTTTAATCCAGAATCATAAATAAATCTAATTGATTTTGCCAAGCTCACCATCCATAATCCTATACCGATAGTTTTTCTGGATTCACTATCAGCCCAGTTGGTTTTATGGGCTCACCAATCAAAACCTATAAAGTCCAATTCGGAACTTGGATGGGCTTAATCCCTAAGTTTCTTTCTCCTAAAAAATTTATAAAGAAATAAAAATATAAAGTATTAAATTTAGCACAAGAAAGAAAACAAAAATGAAACTCTTTTGGAGCTCGAAGAAGTGGCTGAATATGTACTCTTTTCAAGCTTCACTTCTCTTCTTGATGCTTGAGAGGATGTAGAAGATGATAGAGATAAATCCTCTCGAAAGTCCTCTGATTTAGAAGCTTGATTCCTCTATATTCTCTGTCTGTCTTTTCAATGATATTCAATATTCTCTCCAAGAAATGATGATTTTTCTTTTAAATCCTCTTGGCTTCTTTCTCCATTGAGTCTCTAGCCTTTTATATGCTTGAAAGTGGCTGGTGAAGGAGTTTTAGCCATTGAAAGGGCTGAAATAGTTGTTGGAGTGAAAAATTAGCCATTTGAAGTAGTATAGAAAATTAGCCATTATAGTCACTAGGTTGGCTCAGTTTTTGACTGGGTCGGCTCAATCCAAATTGGGTTGGCTCAGTTTTTAGCTAGATCAGCTCAGTTCTCTAGACCTTAAAAATCTGACATTCTGTATTTTTTGTCTTTTGCTTCCACTGAGACTAGGTCAGCTCAGTTTCAGATTGGGTCAGCCCAATTTGCGTGCTATGTATGCCAAAAATTATTTTGATGCTTTCTTCTCTAAATTAATTTATAGGCTAGACTTGGCTTGTTGTCTTGATTTAATCTTCATTTTAACCTCTTAAAATGTATAATTTGTGGGCTGGAAATTTATGAGCTTTTGAGATATAAAACTACACATCCTCACAAATAATATTAGTAATTTAACAATATATACTCAAATACTTTTGTTATTATCAAAATCAATCTAGGGCCAATAATTTTCTTCTTTTTGATAATGACAAAACTTTGAGTATATGCGCAAAAAAAATAGATGATGTATTTCAATGTATTTTGCCAATATGTTTCATAAAGTATTAGTTCAAATATATAAGTGCATACTTCATGAATGTTTTCAATTAGTCTTTAATTCATTGCACATATTTAGTACATTACACATATTTCATATACTCATTTCAGATGAGTGAGTATTAATATTTTCAGCATCAAATTGATGAGTATCTTAATAATTAATTCATTAAGTATATACTCCATATTCCTCTTCCCCTTTTTGACAGTATCAAAAAGCTCAAGGAAAGGTTGAATAAAAATCATCAAAATCAATATATAAATAAGAATGTATCAAAATAAGAGATGTATCAAATTCAGAAAATCAATTCAAAAGAATCCTCTCTCCTTTGAAAACTTTTCTTTTGATTCAAATATTCTTAGAATATTTCTTTTTTTTTCAGAAATTGGCTTGAACTTAAATATCAAAGATGTGCCCTAGAAGCCAGAATTGGCTGACACTTGTAATACACTTCTAGGGACAAAATTATAATTTTGACTATAATCAATAAAATAGGTTATTTTCTATCACATATGTGTATTTAGTGTCTGTGATATATTCTTTGAGTTAATGGTAATGATAATTCATATTTTCAAGAGTTGAAAATTTAAGACATGAATAATCATTATTAACTCATAAAATGCTCCCGATCATAGGATCATCATGAGGATGGTGATTGATCCAGAAGGTTGGTGTACAATCGCTTCTCTTTAGTAGATGAGTCTTGAGTCTATGGTGTGGAGACACCAGAGCGAGAGTACAGGTACTCATTAGAGAACGAGGGCACTGAGCGTGACCACCTCGAGTAGTCATTAGGAAGTCTACCTTCTCGTCAATGACTGACTCGATGCTGCAGTGGTGTGTCTGGTTCTTTGACCTGAGGTGCATCGACAGTTCACCTTGAGGGTGTTATAGTTTGACTACACCATAACTCGATCTCCTAGCCATTCAAAACTCTGAGGTGTATGTTGGCTATAGCATGTTCATTGTAGGAACTGGATTGCATCAAGATGGAATCTATCTACCTCGGTGGTAGAGAAGCAGCCCTATGATGATCATGAGAATCAAGTCCAGAAGCCCATGGCCATGGCAGAGTGAAATAATAGAAAGAGTTTCTATTTAGGCTTTCACATCGGACTTGAATCGAATGATTACATCATATGACAGAAACTAGGGTTTGACGAGTTCACCTTAACCCTAATCTGATCGGAGCTCAAGATAGAAGAACTTAATCACACAGGTAGCTGCACCAAGAGGTTCGCATTCAGCTCTGATGGATTGCCACCATATACTGCTAGGTGTCACTGATGGATTTTGGGAGCAATTAGAATGATTTAGATGATCGATCATTCTAGTTGTTCGAATCAGAAGAGTTCTGATCCATCGAAAGGAGTTTCGATGATGTCAATGATAGAGATCATGACATATTCCATTATCATACAGAACTGAACCTAACTGGGTCACACAAACAAGGGTTTGAATCTGGTGATCATCAATTGAACTGATCTAGTTCAATTGATTTCAATGAGATTCAATTAGGTTCAAGAAAAACGTGCAAGCACTCGATTGAACCTAATATTCTTCTTTTACAATCATAAATAGTTTTCCTGACTGAGCTAAAGGAGTTTGTGCTCGATTAGAGGCCTTCACTTGGTCTGACTGGAGCCTATCCAGATTAAAAAAGGGTTGTCTTATTTTGTAAGACAATACCTGCCACTTTTGGTCACCTACCATTTCTCATCCTTTGACTTTGGTCAAAAGTTGACCTTTGACTAGTCAAATGTTGACCATTGATACTTTGACTTCTGTCCACGTGTCATGCACCTATTGGAGAGCTGGTGGGGGCTTGTCCCCCTACCAGAACCTGGCAAAGAGGAGGGCGCACGCCACCCTTGGTGTGTGCCCAAGCAGGAGGCGCCCAGGAGTCCCTGTTGGATAGGAACTCCATCTCCTTTTTGGATTTCGATTAGACTTCTCCTAAGAACCAAGTTTGACTAGTCTTAGGCACCATCTAAGAAGGAATCCAAGGGACTCTATTCCCACCAATCAGATTTAGATCTGATTTCATAAAGGATTGTGATTGGTTGGGAAGAAGAGGAGTTGGATCACGCATAGTCTATAAATAAGACCTTGCGCCCAACTCAAAGAGCAATAAAATTCTCCATGCCCCAAGGCTGCCTCTCTCCTCCTCCTCCATGCCAAGACCATCTTCTCCCTCTCCTCTCCATACCCAAAGTAGTTTGGGATCCAAGTTGGTGCAATCCAAATGAGAAAAGGCGACAGAAAGCTAGAAGGCTGCGCTGCTGCAAAGGACAACTGTTGATCTTCGAAAGGTGTTTCAAAGATCCTCCAAATCAGATTCAGATCTGATTTTTAGAGATGTGATAGAGAAGAAGAGGATCTCCAGATCCAGTCTGAGTGGATACCAGTAGAGGTCAGGCACTTGCATGGCTAAATCCAGAACCTTCCACTGCTTACAGGATCATCAATGGGTAATAGGATTACCCTACATCAAGGTAAATTAAATTTGATTTAATTTATCTATATTTTATTTTAATTATTAGAATAATAAAAAAATTAGATCTAAAATATCCTAAATCTAATTCGGATCAAAGAGAAAAATTTTTGAAATATATCTCTTGATCCGATCAGATCTGAACGAACCTGGTCTGAAAAATCAAGATTTTCCTTCAACTAGGTCGGCTCAATCCAAATTGGGTTGGCTCAGTTTTTAGCTAGATCAGCTCAATTCTCTAGATCTTAAAAATTTGACTTTCTGCATTTTCTATTTTTTGCTTCCACTGAGACTAGGTTAGCTCAGTTCTAGACTGGGTCAGCCCAGTTTGCGTGCTATGTATGCCAAAAATTATTTTGATCCTTTCTTTTCTAAATTAATTTATAGGCTAGACTTGCCTTGTTGTCTTGATTTAATCTTCATTATAACCTCTTAAAAGGTGTAATTTGTGGGCTTGAAATTTGTGAGCTTTTGAGATATACAGCTACACATCCTCACAAACAACATTAGTAATTTAACAATATATACTCAAATGCTTTTGTTATTATCAAAATCAATCTAGGGTCAATAATTTTCTTCTTTTTGATAATGACAAAACTTTGAGTATATGTGAAAAAAAAATAGATGATGTATTTCAATGTATTTTGCCAATATGTTTCATAAAATATTAGTTCAAATATATAAGTGCATACTTCATGAATGTTCTCAATTAGTCTTTAATTCATTGCACATATTTAGTACATTACACATATTTCATATACTCATTTCAGATGAGTGAGTATTAATATTTTTAGCATCAAATTGATGAGTATGATAATAATTAATTCATTAAGTATATACTCCATATTCCTCTCCCCCTTTTTGACAGTATCAAAAAGCTCAAGGAAAGGTTGAATAAAAATCATCAAAATCAATATATAAATAAGAATGTATCAAAATAAGAGATGTATCAAATTCAGAAAATCAATTCAAAAGAATCCTCTCCCTTTTGAAAACTTGTCTTTTGATTCAAAACATTCTTAGAACATTTCTTTTCTTTTCAGAAATTGGCTTGAACTCAAATATCAAAGGCTCTCCCTCTTTTTGAATGAATATGACTTTTTATTTAGATTTTCAAATATGTACTTACAAGTTTTAAGAGGAATAGAGCTTTTTAAAAAATTTGAACATAAAATTAAGCATAATATATATTTTAATATTCAAAATTTTTTTTAAAGAAATTTTGGTCAAATAAATTTTGAAAATATATGTATCAGAGATATATCAAGAAAAATAAAATAAATAATATCAAAGCAAAAGATAGTCATATTTTCAAATTCATTATTTTGAATAAAAATTATTTCAATACAAATAAATCATAAGGATTGTGCAATGCACATAAAAAATTCAATATCAAATTAAATTTTTAAATGAGTTTTTAAAAATTAAGTTTAGAAATTTATTTCTTGGAGTAAGAATGTGTTTTCAATTTAATTTAACTTCAATCAATTATTAAGAATAATCATGCAAATCAAAATATGAAATCAACATATTAATGATATCACTTTAACTAATTTTTAATTTTTAAAGAATAATTTATTTATCTAAAACTATTTTAAATCAATAGCACTTTAAATCAAGTAAATCTAGCTGAATAAACATAAGAAAACATAAACTAAGAAGACTATAAGGCATTTGATCGAAAGTTTAAAATTAATACAATAAAGCTCAAAATAAGATAATTGATTGAGAATTTAAGATCATAAATTCATTAGTATTTTCAATCAAATTAGATCAAAAGATATCTCTTCTTCTATTTTTCATACTAATAGCTGGATTAATTTATTTTTCAACTTTCTCTCCCTCTTTATTTCAAAATAAGCACATTTCAAATTTAGATTATCGAATTGAAATATATATATTTATTCTTTAGCATTATCTTCTTGTTTTTTTTTTCAAAATTTATATACTTATGCTTTACAATTTTTGTTACTTTCCATTTTTCTTTCAAGTTAAGTATCTTTAATTTGATACTATATTAAATTTTAATTAATATCAATTTAGTAATTAATTTATTTTGAGTAAATTCTTCTCTTTATGTCAAGATATTTTCAATCAAGTAGCCTTTTAAAAAAAAATTTACTTTCTCTCCCTATCTTTTAAATTAAGCATATTTAATATGAACTTAATTGATGCCAAATTTAAAAGTTTAGATTATTTAACTTTCAAATTTAAGTGTATTTTCAATTAAAAGATTATCTTCTTTAATATTTTCTTTTCTTTTTATAAAAGGAATACAATGTGGCTTTTACTTTAAAATTTAGATCAAGAGTTTTTTTTCTTTCTCAAAAATATGGATACATACATACTTCTCAATTTTAATTAAAAGAACTCTAGACTTCAAAAATTTTAAATAATATTATCTTAAAAATACTTCTCTTCTTTTAATACTAAAGTAGATCATTCAAAAATATATCACAAGAATTTGTCATAAATAATATGACCATTAAAATTTAAATTTGAGACTTTTCTTTTATCAAAAGATAATGTAATAGAATTTAAGACAAAAATAGGATATTTGATACAAATAATGATACCAATTGTGATAAGTTTTTGAGAAACTATTGATTTTTATCATTTGAAAGAAGTTTTTATTTATTTTTTTAAACTTTATAAATCTGAGGTATATAGATACTTTCAAAATTAGATATTTAGATATATCATTCAAAGCAAATCATAAAGAGATATATTTAATTTTTTAGAAAATATATTTTTTTTCTCAAGAAATATTACACATTGAGTTCAAAAAAAATATCAAATATTTATAATTTATCTCAAACAATATCATAGTAAAATTATATCTATGCAAACTAAGATTTGAGACAAAGACATTCTCTCTCTCTCTTTTTTTTTCCTAAAAGATAAAGCATTAGAGTGTAAGGTAATGATGTATTGATTAATAGCAATTGTGAAAATTTTGATGCTAAGAGTTTTAAAGTTCAAACCAAATAATAATTATCTAGATACCAATTGAACTAAAATTTAGATCAATTAATGATTTACTTAAAAGTTTGATATCACTTAAAGATTAAGAAAAATAAATTTGCAAATTTAGCTTGATACTAGATATTTTGAAACTATAATTTTTCAAAAAAAAATTAATACCAATTATTTTAGTTTTGAAGTGATAATGCTACATTGATTCAAATTAAATAATTTTAAAAATTTAAAATAATAAATTAATTTGAATTGATATCAGCAAATCATTTAAGTTAAATTATGAACATACTTTCTATTAGTCATTGAAAGGTCATTTCATCCCTTTTCTTATGAAATACTAGATAGTTAAGTTTAAAAAAGATATGAACTTCTTGAATTTGTCTTAAATGATATAACATCAAGAATTTATATTTGACATTAATTTTTTTATTTTTATCAAAAGATAAATCAATAAAATATAAGATAAATTGTAAGCTATCTGATACCAATTGAACAAAACTAAAATTCTCTTTAAATATTTGGCTTTAAGTAAATGATAGCTTTCTTAAGATATTTTGCATGATATCAACTTTAAAAGATTCAAGAAGAGTATTTTTCATATTCAATTTTCAAAATCAATCAATAAATATTCGTATATTCTCTTTTAAGATCAAAAAAGGTAATCAAATTGATGATTAAGAAAGATTTCTAAGTCAATTTAGGAGATCAAAAAATTAATCAATTGGAGGGTTCTAATAATCAAATTAAATAAGATCAAATCAAGAGGAAACAAGATGAAGACATTATAAGTTTAGTTCAACTAGAAAGTTTTGAAATCATTAAGGGTCAATCTATGATGCAATGTAAATTAATACTTCATGCACTTAATCTTTTATGATTGAATGTCTTATATTCAAGTACTTAGATCATGCAATTTCTTTTAGGAGACCTTTAATATTTAAATATTTTAGGAGGGAATGTCAAAAACTAGTTTCATTTTAATATTTTGTAATCAAATGGATTTATAGATAATTAAATTTCTTTTAATTTAAGTTTCTCAATAGCAAAATTGATATAGGAAAGCTTAAATATTATGTTGAATTTCAAAATAACTTCTATTTATATCGTAACATGATACTTAGAGAAGAGCATATTGAATTTTTAAAATTTAAATATTTATCTCATCAAAATCAATTATACTAAAATTATTTCAAGCAAATAAGCAATAGAACCAATCAATCAAATATGCATTGATGGTATGACATAAGAAAAGTTTAGATTATACCAAGCATCATCATCCATCTTCTTTCATTTTTGAAGCATCCATCCATAAAAAATTGCTTCTTTTACTTCATTGGATGCTTGGAGTACCTGCAAAAATCACTTTTAAGTTTTTGGTATCCAAGTCATCTTGGGTCCATGAAGGTTAGAGTATTTGATTTTTTTTGAAATCTAAATTTGTTTGATTAAAGTTTGGTCAATTTTTTTAATATTACAATCTAAAATTTTGTGGCCAACTTGGTTGCATTTAAAGTAAACTATAGAATGATTTTTACGTGAAGCTTTAGTGAACATATTCTTGATAAATTTTTATTTTCTTAAAAGATTATATCCAATTTCTGCTTTATTGGAAATAGCTTTTTGATTGTTCAATATTGCTTGAAGCTTTTATAATCCAAGTGTAAACTTTTCAAACATGGATTTTAAATTTTCAATCTCTTTTCTTAGTTTTGCATTTTCTTCCAAAAGAGATTTTTTAGATTTTAAGAGTTTTTCTTTTTCTTCAACTAAGAATTTTTTAGATTTTGATAATTTTTTTTATTTTCATCAATCAAAGATTTTTTTTCTTTAATAATTTATCCTTTTCAATTACAAACTTATTCTTTTCTTCATCCAATATTTTTTTTTCTTTCAAAAGGTTATCTTTTTCCATCAAAATCTTAGTCTTTTCTTCAAATAAAGATATATCTAAACTTTTAAACTTCTTATTTTTTAGCTTTAACTTTTTATATTCATCCATTAGATCATTGAAGGCTTCATATAATTCATCGAATGTAAATTGAAAAGAATTTTTAGAATTTACCTTATCTTCATTGGCCATGAGGCAAAGATTTGTAGCACTTTCTTCCTCTTTCTCATTTTTGATTTCTTTGCTTTGCTCCCCCTTAAGTAATACTTTTTTTTCCTTTGCTTCTTCTTCTTCTTTTTCTTTCCATCCTTATGAGCTATGAGGCATAGGTTGGGGTGAGCTTTATTCTCTTCATGGAAGCTTGATGTTTCTTTTTGACTTTCTCTCCCACAAGTTGTTTCCAATTTCTTCCAAACTTCTTTCGCTGAAATGTAAGAAGAAATTAGATTGAACTCATTTACATCTAATGAACAATAAAGCATATTTAAAGCCTTAGCATTTAATTGGATTATTTCTTCATCACCAATCAATGCATTGGATGTGCGTGGGCCATTGATTATAATCTTTCATAAATCATAGTCATGTGATTGTATAAAGATTTTTATTCTAGCTTTCCAATATATATAATTTGATCTATTTAATAATGGGGGTCAATCTATGGAATGGCCTTCATTAAACAAGGAATCAAATAGGTCACCCATAAGATCTTTAACTTTAGAATAAAAGAAAAAATTAGAGCACCTATTGTAATACCAATTCTTTCCCAAGGATGGCTACCCAAGAGAAGAGGTGAATTGGATTTATAAAATTTTTGGCCAAATTTAACTCTACACAAGTATGTGCTTAACTTAATTCAATTCAATAAAATTAATTAGTGGATGCAATAGAATCAAGTGTAAATGAACTTAAGTAAGAGTTAATCTAAATTAGTAAGTAATTAGCAATTTAAAGCATGCAAGATATGTAAAGCAATAGAAAAGAAAATACAACACAAATGCACAAAGATTTTATAGTGGTTCGGTATAACCCTGCACCTACATCCACTCTCCAATTTCTTCTTGAAAATTATACTATAATCCTAGACTACAGTGCATTTATTTTAACTCAGGATCATAAATAAATTCAGTTGATTTTATCAGGCTCACCAACCACAATCCTACACTGATAGTTTTTCTGGATTCACTATCAATCCAGTTGGTTTTATAGTTTCACCAACCAAAATCTATAAAGTCCAATTCTAGACTTGGACGAGCCTAATTCCCAAGTTTCTTTCCTCCAAAAAAACTTGTAAAGAAACAAAAATACAAAGTATTAAATTCAGCATAAGAAAGAAAACAAAAAAGGAACTCTTTTGGAGCTCGTGGCTAAATATGTGCTTTTTCGAAGCTTCACTTCTCTTCTTAATGCTTGAGAGGATGTAGAAGATGGTGGAGATAAATTCTCTTGAAAGTCCTCTAATTTAGAAGCTTGATTCCTCTCTATTCTCTCTCTTTTCAACGATATGCAATATTCCCTCCAAGAAATGATTTCTCTTTTAAATCCTCTTGGCTTTTTTCTCCATTGAGTCTTTAGCCTTTTATATGTTTAAAAATGGCTGGTGAAGAAGTTTTGATGGTTGGAAGGACTAAAATAGTCATTGGAGTGAGAAACTAGCCATTTAAAATAGTGTAGAAAACTAGCCGTTACAGTCACAGGGTCGCTCAGTTTTTGACTGGATCGGTTCAGTCCAAACTGGATCAGCTTAGTTTTCAGCTGGATCGGCTCAGTCTCCTGGATCTTAAAAATCTAATTTTTTGCACTTTTTGTCTTTTGCTTCTACTAAGACTAGGTCGGCTCTATTTGCGTGCCATGTATGCTAAAGATTGTTTTGACCCTTTCTTCTCCAAATTAATTTATAGGCTAGACTTGCCTTTTTGCCTTGATTTAATCTTCATTATAACCTCTTTGAAAGGTATAATTTATGGACTTAGAATTTGTGAGCTTTTGAGATATACAACTACATATCCTTACAAATAACGTTAATAATTTAACAATCTATATTCAAATGCTTTTGTTATCATCAAAATCAATTTAGGATCAGCAGTTTTAATATGAATATCACTTGGATTCATCTTCATACGGACTACTTTTAATCCCATATCGCTTGACAGTAAAGAATCATGCCCTCCAACAACTATTTAAAGAACCCCAACTTCCAGAGCTCAATGTCTTCGGTCAAGGAAAGGTGATGGTATAGGGTAGAGTCAATTTTATGTTCATGGTTGCTTCAAGGTAGATGATGTCGAGAGGAAGAGCTAGTTTTTTACACCATCTCAATGCCAATGCCAATCTGAGATCAAGATCATCTGCTTATAGTTTTTATTTTTTTCTATCTTTTTAAATTTCATGTATTTAAATTATAAATTAAACTTTAAATTAATGCAAATTTTATTTTCATACTTTTGTAAATTTATGCTCTTTATATTTATTGCAAGTTTATTTTAATTACTCTTTATTTTATTACAAGTAGATGCTAAGATCTAGATAATAGATCTTAGTACCAAAATTTATTTTTCTATAATTTAAATTTTTATTATAATTTAAAATTTTATTTTTTAACTTTAATTTTTTAAATTTTTTTCATAAAAATTAAAGATTTTAAAATTAAAATACTATCTTTCCTATAGATTCGATTCGACTTACTATTTTTTATATACTTTTAATTATTTTAAAAAATTAAAATTAAACTGATAAACATGGTGTCCTAATGATAATATTGCGCTCTTATCAAAATTTTTAGCACCATTATCGGAGAAGGCACGGATGTTAAATTTTTTATTTTTTTAATTTTTTATAAATAAATTATAAATAATTTTTATTTTTTTTTGCATACTAACTTTTTTTGTTTATTTTGTAGAAAAAAGGAAAAAAGAAAAAGGAACAAAAAAAAAAAATAGGACAAGGAGGAAGCTTCAAATTTTATTTAGTGAGATCAATCCTAACCTTAAATCTCTTTTTTTTTTTTTATTATTTATTTTATTTTTAAATTAATTTAAAAAATATCCACTTAAACATAATTAAAAAAACTTGATGACCATTTTAAACCTAGTTTCTAAAAGGATTTCGATCAAAACTCACCCTCTAGGCTATTTAAAGCCTGCTGCTGAGAGAAACGAGAACCTGGGAGAGTTTAGTTTTGGGGAGAGGTAGAGAGACAGAGAACAGAGAGGGAGGAATCGAAGGAAAAATAGAGAGAAAATAGAGAATTTTTTAGAGAAGTCTAGGAATAAAGGAGAGGTTTGTGATCAAAACGAGAGAAAGCCCTTCTTTTCTCTCTTCTTCCTTTCTTCTTCTGATGACCAGCACATTTACCAGTGGTTTTTCTTCATCGAATTCTCCACGCCAAGAGCAACTGATGGTAAAATTCAGCAATAAGCAATTATTTGTTTTGATTTTCTCATGCTTTTTATTTTATTTGCTATTTTTATTCTTTTTAACATGAACTAAATTTTTTTTTACTAAAGCTAAGGTGTAGCCACTCTTTTGATGCAATATTTAGTATAATTGAATTTTAGTATTATTTTGTTCATGAGGAGTATATAAATCTATGCTTAATGCTTTTAGATTACTGGCCATCTTCTAATTATTTTGATGAACATAGATGATACGGATCAAGTATGTCTATGTTATTGCTTCTTGATTTATGTACCATGTATTTTGAATCGAATTAAGATTCATATGTATGCAGGAGTTTTAGTATGCTTTGGATGCAGCATATTTTAATTAAAAGTTTGATAAAAATTAATGCATCGATATTTATTTAAATTATACCTAGACCAAAGGATAGTTAATAAATATCAATAGTTTTGTTATGCCTGGATCAAAGGATAGTGAATATCCTAGGAGACTCCACCGTCACATGAAATAAAATTAACCTAATTTGCATGATTACTTGAATATTGTATTGATTGAGTTGGTGAACTAATTGCCTTAATATCCTACTACTCTTGAATTCAATCCTAATAATTATACCCTTTTTATCTTCTTGCAATTTATTAATTATTTTTTTATTTATTCTTATTTTCTTTTCTTCTTATAAATCGATTCTCTAAATAAAGTCTAGGAAAGAATTTTTCAATACTTATTTTTCAATCCTCTAGGAATGATACTCTACTCACATACTTTATTACTTGATCGACTAGTGCACTTGCCATAGCAATAGATTTGCACGCATCAAGTTTTTGGCACCGTTGCCGAAGATTATGACTAAAATAATATTAAAATCTTGATCCTTACTTTACTTTAGAATTTTATTTTTAATTATTATTATTATTTTATTTTTAAGTGCATGTTCAGTGCATGACATGCACTACACATAGTGACCTACTATCTTTTGATCTAGAAATAGAGAGGACAATCAGAAGATTAAATTAGATAAGAAACATGGTAGCCGAAGGTCCTAACGATATCAATCTGGCATTAGATATGGCAGTAGAGGGACGACAAGAAGCTATTCGAGTGGCACATCATCTATTAACTGATTATATCACACCATCTATAGCCAATGCAGCTTCGAGCATTAGGAAACCACCTATGTGAGCAAATAATTTTGAAATAAAATCGGTGTTGATCCAGATGATTCAATCAATGGTCCAATTTTGTGGACACGTGAAGGATGATTCGAATGTCCATATTTCTAATTTTCTTGAACTCTATGATATTTTTAAAATTAATGGAGTGACGGATGACACTATTAGATTAAGGATATTTTCTTTTTCTTTATGGGATAAAGCTAAAAGTTGGCTTCATTTTCTTTCTATGGGTTTTATCACTACTTAGGATGTCTAGTCTAAAAATTCTTAGCTAAATATTTTCCACCTTCTAAGACTGCAAAGATACATAATGATATTACTTCTTTTGTGTAGATGGAGATGGAGACACTGTATGAGGCTTAGGAGCATTTTAAGGAACTGCTGAGGAGATGTCCACATCATCAATTATCCGTATGGCTTCGAGTATAAATTTTTTATAATGGTTTATCTTCTACTAATCATTCTATGATTGATGCAGCAATAGGAGGTACCATTAATTAAAAAATGAAGGAGAAAGCCTTTGATTTGATTGATGAGATGGCATCAAATAACTACCAGTGGCAAATAGATCGCATGATGTCGAGAAGACTAGCAGCTGTGCAAGGAGTAGATTGTATTCCAGCCTTATTAGCTAAGATTGCAGCCCTTAGAGCTAAAGTCAACAATATGAAGGGATCAGCTATGCATGTTCAAAGCATCACATGTGAGCTGTGTGGAGGAGGATATGATACAAGCGACTACCAGATAGGTAATCCCTTTGCTAAAGCCTTTGATATAGCTAACTATCTTAGTAATTTTTTCAGGCCACAGCAAAATAATACCTACTCCAACCTTAGGATTCCAAGTACCTAAAAAGAAGCCCAACATGAAGGACCTGAAGATTAAATTTATGCAAAATCAAGAAACAGCTATGAGAAACTTGGAGACCAAATTCATACAAAACCAAGAAGCGGTCATACAAAATCTGAAACCAAGTTTAGGCAGGACCAAGTAGCAGCAATTTGAAACTTGGAGATGCAAGTAGGTCAAAGGGCAAAAATAATCTTTGGAAGACCATAGGGATCCTTACCTAGCAACATGGAGACTAATCCAAGGGAGCAAGTCAGTGCCATCATCCTAAACAGTGGTAAAGAGTTGGAGGAGCTACATCAGGATAAAAAGACTAAAGAAGAAACTATAAATAAGGAACCATCAACTAAAATTCATCAATCACCAAAACAACCAGTAGATGGATGGTCTCTAGGTATAAAGTTTGCCGATCCAAATGTGAAGCCCTATGAATTGCCATTACCATTCCCAAAGAGACAAATATGACATCCAGATAAGGAATTTTCTAACTTTTTCAGTACTTTAAAGAATTTACATATTAATATTCATTTTGTAGATGCTATCACTCAGATGCCCAGGTATGCTAAATTTCTTAATGGAATCCTAACCAATAAGAAGAAGCTGAAGGAGCATGAGATAGTCAATTTAAATAAGGAATGCTCAGCAATACTTCAAAACAAATTACCAAAGAAACTAAAAGATCCAGAAAGTTTTACTATTCCTTGCATTATTGGTCATTATAGTTTTGATAAAATTTTATATGATTTAGGAGCAAGTATTAATCTCATGCCTTTCTCTATTTTTAGGAAGCTAGGTCTTGGAGAACCAAAATCTACCACTATTACTCTTCAGTTAGCAAATAGATCCATTAAATATCCAAGAGGTATAGTGGAGGATGTCTTGATAAAGATAACTAAATTTATTTTCCCCATTGATTTTATTATTCTAGACATGGAAGAAGATTATGATGTACCTCTTATCTTAGGAAGATCCTTTTTAGCTACTGGAGGAGCTTTAATAGATGTTCAATAAGAAAAATTAATTCTTAGAGTCCAAGATGAACAAGTTACCTTTAATGTTTTTAAAGATATTAAACATTCTAAAGGTAATCAAAATTATTTTTGAGTTGATATTATTGATAAATCAATACATAAGTATTCTTTAGAAAGCAAATTTGAGGACCCTATTAAAATTTATACTATCCAATCACATGATGGTTCAGCTAAAAATATAAGTACACCTATTGAAGTGGTGCCGGATTGATCCAGCTTAGAGCTCCAAGAAAGTCAAGCTGAAGACTATAAATTAAAACCACTAAATAGGTTATTTCTTTTCTTTTATTTTTGATCTTTTTCTTTTATTTTTCATAGTTTCTTATTGCTCTTTTATGGCTCTGGTGTGTGTTTTCAATTTTGCAGAGAAAAATAGAGGAGAGCTTGAGCTAGTTTGTAAAATTTTAAAGAACTAATCTGGACTAAATTAGGTGTATTCTTTCTTGTCCCTTATTGCATCCTTTACTTTTCCTTTTTCTATTGATACAATGTTGATTAAGTTGGGGGGTAAAAAAAAAAAAATCATGTATCAAGAAAGAAAATCTTGAGCAAGATAGATTAGAAAATATAATAAAAGTTAGAAGTATTTACTAACAAATGTAGCGAGTTAAGAAGTAGACTAGTTGGTCAAACTTTTAGCGGCCTACTTAGGTCACACTACTACAAAAAGGATCTATGATAGTGCATACTATAGTAGTGGTTTTCGAAACCACTATAATAGAATTTATGGTAGCAATTAAAAGAAACTGCTGCCATAGATCCGACCTATAGTAGTGGTTAAAAAGAATCGCTGCCATAGGTCCAACCTATGACAGTGGTTACTAAGAACTACTGCCATAGATCCGACCTATGATGGCGGTTACAAAGAACACTGCTATAGATCAAATCTATAATAGCGGTTTGGAATAACCACTGCAATAGGCTAGATCTATGGCAACAGTTTAGCATAACTGCTGCTATATATTTTTTTCATATTTTTATTCTAATATCATATAATTTTAAAATTTAATATCCATCTTCATCATTCATTATCTAAATAATTATCATTAGAGTATCATCATAAAAGGTTGCCTCGATCCGATGGCTCTAGTTTCATTGATCAAAAAAAATTTGATTTCGATGATTACGAACGATGATGCGATGATTTGATTGATGAAGACCTCTGACCAGTCCAAAAATCTACAATGATGATCTCAATAATATTTGTAGCATACTATCAAAGTTTTACTTCAATCAAATATCATTATCTTGGTTAATTTAGTACAGCATAATTTCGATCGTTAAATAATAAACAAGTAATCAAAGTGCCAGACGACATTCAATTATGAGATAATTTTTTTCATAAATAATCTTGGCTACTAATTTAATCATTTTTATGGTGGTGATCATAAAATTTAACTCGTGGATCTAAGAACGATCCAAAACTATATATTGCTTGATAATCATTCTTAAACTCCATTGGTAGTTATGCTCATGTTTTTATAAGATCTGCTTAACGTGAATAGTTCATATAAAATAATTTGAATTTTATGATCATCATCTTATAAAACTATTAAATTATAGCAAAGATCATTTAACTAAAAATTATCTCATAATCAAACGTCGTTTAGTCCTTTGATCGCTTATTTCTAATTTAATGATCGAAATCATTCCATACTAAAATGACCATGATAATCATATTCGATTGAAGTAAAACTTTGATAGTATACTATAAATATCATTGAGATCATCATTGCAGATTTTTGAATCCGTCGGAGGTCTCCATCTATTAGATCATCATATCGTCGTTCATAGTTGTTGAAATCAATTTTTTTTGAATGATGAAGCTAGGGCCATCGGATCGAGGTGATCTTTTGTGACAATACTCTAATAATAATTATTTAAATAATGAAAGATAAAGATGGACATTAAATTTTAAAATTATATAATATTTATAGCAAAAGTATAAAAAATTAATTTCTAACCTATGGCAACGGTTACTGAAAATTGCTACTATAGATCTATGGTAGGGGTTGAAAAATCGCTGCCATAGAGCTAGAGCAGTGGTTCAAAAATCGCTGTCGTAGGTTAGATTAAAATCTTTAATTTGGGTTTTCTCTCCCATGCGCTCTCCCTACTCTCCACCGTCGGTGAGTTCCTGCCCCTCTCCTTCCCCAGCTAGCACCACCCCCGCCTCTCGGTGCCCCCCCTCCTCTCTGCTCGCCCCCCATCCTCGACCTTCTCATCACCGTGCCCACCCCTGGCCCTTGCATCCCTGGTTGCCCTCACCTCTCGGCCCTTCCCGATCGCCGCATCTCCCATCACCGTGCAAGCCCCCTTCCCGTTACTATGCCCACCCCAGCCATCCCACCTCTCGGCCCCCCCACCATCCTCGTCGATCCCCAACCCCACCTCCCGTGCCGCCCCTCACCATCACCGCGCATGCCCCCCTAGCCTCCCCATCATCGCGCGCACCCCCGGTCCCCCATCTCTGATGCCCCACCTTTTGGCCCCTCCCCACCCCTCCCCGATCGATCCCCTAACCCTCGCCACCCCCACCCCTCAGGCCGCCCCTCCTTGTCACCGTGCACCACCACCCCCCTCCCTGGCCTCCTCAACACGGTGTCCTCCGAGCTACTCTCCCTCTCTCTCCCTTCTTTCTCTCTCTTTCCTCTTTCTCTTTCTCTCTCTATCTCACTATCTTGCTCTTATTTTGTAGGTTACCTCTAGTGTCGTTGTCTTCTTCTAGTGCCATCATCGGCGACCCTCGTAGCTTTCGATGCAACCCCATCTCCGTAGCCATAGGTATAATTTTTTTAATTTTATAGTATTATTTATTAATCACTTATAATATTTATAATAATATTTATAATATTTATAATTATCCATCAATCGTGGGTCGTGCCAGTGGGTAAAAGAACTCCTGCTGGTTGATTCTGGATCGTGCCGATGGATTCTAGGTCGGACCATGCCAGTAGCTTTGGGCCGTGTCATGTTGATGGTTGTGGATGGCCCTAGGCCATGCTGACGGCCTTAGGCCATGCCATGTCAGTGATTGTAGACTGTCCTGCATCATGCCGACTGATAAGAAAACTCCCATCGACGAGTTTTGGGTCATGTTGGTGGTCGTGAGCTAGGTTAATATTCATTAACATTATATAGGTTAATGTTCATTAATATTGCAGGTCATGATGGCATCGAAACTCCATATTGCATAGACCAAAATGCCTGGTATGCAGTGCAACTCCACTTGGAGGGGAAGGAAACCCTTTGCATTATGTATTGCAATTTGTCTGGTAAGCAGCATTGCCAATAATATTACTTACCAAAGCACGTATCTAGTAGGAAAAACAAGCAGTATATAGAAAATGTTACATTGAAAATCAATGTTAAGGTTTGTAAAAGTTCATTTTGGTTAATCTAGATGATTGTTCTTTCTAATATATCTACATGGATTGGTTGAGCTCATCATAGATATCCGATATAGATTTAGCAGACTTTTAATATATATTTTTTTAAAAATATTATAATAAAATTTTATTTAGTAATAAAAGTTAAGCATTTTAGAAATATTTTTATATTTATAATATTTTTTATATTATATATATTTATCAGATTAAAAAAAATAATGTTCATTAACGTCGTAGGTCACGATGGCACCGAAACGCCATCTAGCTTTCACCCCCGCCTCTCGACGGGCTACATGGAGCTCTGTATCTGAGTCATAGGCAGAGTATACTTCATTCACCTCTGCATCAACTATCCAGGGACCATCAGTATCTACTCCTCCACTAGCATCTACTTCTCCACTAGCATTTGAGCCTTTAGCATCAGCCACATCTTCGGCACATGCTCCACCCACCGATAAGTCTCCACTAGCATCCACGTCACATGATCCCATAGCCAGTGAGTATATATTTTTATTATATTATTTATTTATTTATTTATATAATTATTTTATACTCTTATATATTTGTATAATATATTTTTATTATAGGTGCATCATCCAATAGGTATTTCACGGTGTCATACCCATGTCGCATGTGTAGAACCGCCAGCATTAAGTGATGGTGTAGTATGATGCAGAGGAGAGGCCAGTAGGGGAGACCATGCAGGAGATGCATTTTTTTTTTAAAGTGCTTATGAGGTGGTCCGACATCATTTTGGTATTGCCCAAAGACTGACGATTGATGGATGCTGGTGTTAGAAACCGGGTGTAGGAGGAGATATGGATAAGTGCATCTTAATTATATATATGCATTTGATATGTTTATATTTTGTTTGATTAGAATAATTTGGTAACCGACTTTTGATAACTTTGTGTAGAGGAGGTACGACTTTTCAGATCATAAGAGGGCTCGAGATGTCCAACTGAAGAAGTTTGGAGAGTTGTACCGGGGCTATAAGGTCAAGCTCCACAGAGGATGGCTCGAGCACCAACGAGATACTCCAAAAGAGCTTGTTACTTGGATATAGGACTATCCTCTGAGTTAGTGGAAGGTGATGGTTAGACATTGGAGAAGCCAGGAGTTCGAGATAAAATTTCTAACTTTTAAATTTTTTAATATACTTAAAATTATATTTAAATTTTTTTTAAATACTTATTATGTTGGGATAAACTATCCTCTCTCGAACTGGTGTGGCCGTTGGTGATTAGCCAAGTAATAGGGAACAATCTCCTAGGATCAATGTGGAAGCAAAATAATGGATTCAGGAGAAAAGAGAGAAAGAGAGCATAAGAGTTTTTCGTAAGAAACGAGCTTTATTCAATGAATTCAACATCATATACAATCTTGACCTATTTCTAATATTTATACTTTACAAAAGGGTCAAGCCCCAAGCTCATAGAAAAACTTTTCAAAATCCAAACATCCCATATACACAAAACAAATCTGCAAAATTGAGCCGACTCAGTCTTAGACTGGGTCGGCTAACCTACGACTAGGTCGGCTCAGTCTGAGACTGAGCTGATCCAGTTGTGTACCATGCCAACCATCCAAAAATGCTACTTTTTGTCTAAATTTTTCTCTAAGACATAGTCGATCCAGTCCTAGATTGAGCCAACCCAATTTCCAACTTAGTTGGCTCAGTCTTAGGGTGAGCCGGTCTAGTTTCTAAACTTTGCTATCTGGATTGATTTCTCTTCCAACTTGCTCTTATCTTCTCTTGACCTATCTTCTCATGTTCCCAAGACTTGGGAGTGCCACTTTTGAGCTCACATTCTCCACCTTGGTGCTTCCAAATCCTTGTAAACTTATCTCTTCTCAGCAAACCATCCTTGCCACACACATCTGAAAGCTATCTTTGGGGAGTACCTTCGTGAGTGCATCAGACTGATTCTTCTTAGTATGGACATTCATCAGTTTCACTTCACCTACCTCCACTAGCTTTCTAATCTTATGGTACCTCACGTCTATATGCTTTGTGTGTGTATGATAGACTGGGTTCTATGCCAACAGCAGAGCACTCTGACTATCACTGAATAGTGTAATCTTGCTCTACTCCACTCCCAACTCAACAATCAATTTTCTAAGCCAAAGGGCTTCCTTTGCAGCCTCCGTTATTCTAATATACTCGACCTCTATGGTAGATAAGGCCATAATTGATTGAAGGATTGATCTCCAAGACACTGATCCACCATATATGTAGAAGAGGTATCCAGCAGTAGACCTCCTTGTATCAAGATCTCTTGCATAATTTGCATCTACAAACCCTTCCAGAGGAGTCAAACCTCCATCTTCAAATCCTCCTGGCTGTCCACCAAACACCAAATCATAATCCTTTGTTTCCTGTAGATATCACAATATCCATTTCATTGCTTTCCAGTATTTCTTCTTAGGGTTAGCCATGTATCTATTAACCATGCTCACTGCATGTGCTATATCTGGTCTATAGCACACCATTGTGTACATCACACTACCTACAACATTCATATAAGAGACTCCTTTCATGTATTCTCTCACCTCTTCTAACTGGAGGCTTTGTAACTTGAAGAGAGATATATGGCTTGGTAATGGCGTCTCTACAGGTTTGGCCTTCTCCATCCCAAATCTTTCTGAAACCTTTTGGACATATCTTTCTTGTGACAAATGGAGCACTCCTTTGCACCTATCTCTGCAAATCTTCATTCTAAGAAATTTCTCAGTTGGACCCAGATCCTTCATCTCAAACTCAGATGGTAATGCCCTTTTCAGCCTTTTTAAAACTTTCATACTTCTACTGGCTATAAGCATATCATCTACATACAGTAGCAGGTACAGAGTATCCTCCTCATCTACATTCTTAATGTAGACACAGCAATCATGTTTACATCTACTGAAACTCAGGCTCAAAATAAAACTATCAAATCTTCTATACCATTATCGAGGAAACTATTTCAAACCATACAAAGACTTTCTGAGCAAACACACCTTTTCTTCCTATTTAGTCTCCATGAAACCATCTAGCTGCTTCATGTAGATCCTTTCCTCCAATGTGCCATGAAGGAAGGCCATCTTCATATCCATCTATTCCAACTCCATGTTGTACTATGCCACCAGTGACAGCAAAATTTGAATAGATGTATAACGCACCATAGGAGAGAAAATTTTTATGTAGTCAATTTCTTCACTTTGTGACTATCCTTTTACTACCAGTCTTGCTTTGAATCTAACTCTACCTTATTTTGAAGGTGCCTCTTTCTTTATGAACACCAACTTTGAGCCATTAGGTCGAGCACCTAATAAGATCCACCAGCTGCCATATTTGATTCTTTTCAAGTGATTCCATCTCCTCCATCATGGCCTGCATCCATGAATCATGATCCTCACTCTCCATAGTCTTTGCATAATATTTTGGATCTCCATTAGTAATGATGAGTACATAGGAGATAACCTCATCAATGCCATATCTAACTGATCTCCTAATAGTATGCTGGGATTTGTGCAAAGCCACTCCAACTAGCACATCTCTACCTGATGTCTGTGGCTGATCCTGCACATCCATTTGAACTACTGGCACTTCATGTCAGTCTTCCATCTGAGTATCTTTTCTCCTACCCAGCTCCACCTCAATAGGAACACTCCTATACGTGGATTCAAACTACATGTAATCTGTCTCAGACTGGCCAGTGTTGTTCACATTTGTCTCTCCAGTGCCATCTATCCCAAACCTCCTCAAGATGCTCTTCTCATCAAAGATAACGTCCCTACTCATCACTGACTTCGGTGCCTAAGAGTCCTACAACAGATACCCCTTGACTCCTTGTGGGTATCCTATGAATGTCATCTTTTGAGATTTCAGATCCAATTTGCTACTCTCGATTGCATCCACATGTGCATAGGTCGGACAGCCGAAGACCTTCGAGTAGCCAAACTCCACCTTCCCACTCCAAACCTCCTCTAGAAAATTATCCGTTTAGCTTACGATATGGGGACCTATTCACAAGAAAATAAGAAAAAGTTAAAGCATCACCCTAAAAAGATTTTGAAAGTGATGTTTGCAGCTTCAAACTCCATACCTTTTCGGTCAATGTTCAGTTTATTCTCTCCGCGACACCATTCTACTGGGGAGTCATCTTCACCGTGTAATGGCATTTGATGCCATTTTTTTCACAATACCTCCTAAACTTCAGGCTAGTATACTTTCTTCATTTTCTGACCTCAGACACTTCACCTGTCTTCTTAACTCCTTCTCTACTTCAGCTCTCCATGCTCTGAACTGGGCAAACACCTCTGATTTTTCTCTAATTAGATAAACCCACACATTCTTTGAGAAATCATCAATGAAAGTGATAAAATACTTTGCCCTACCTCTAGCTGATATAGGAGTTGGTCTCCATATATCTGAGTGCACTAAATCCAGCACTTCTTCACTATGCTTGGTACTTCTGGCAAACTTTATCCTATGCCGCTTGCCAAAGATATACGGCTCACACAAATCTATGCCCTTCTTCTTCAGGGCTGGGATCATACCTCTTCTATTAAGTTCAGTGAGCCCACAATCACTTATATGATCCATCCGATAGTATCACAGTCGATATAAAATCTGCTCCTCCTCTACCACTGCTAGCACCTCTGCACTATCATTCACCACTGAGCCTTTCATTTTGTAAAGATTGTTGCTCAATCTTCTACCTCTCATCACCACCAAAGCTTTCTTAAAAATTTTCAGACATTCACTCCCAGCCTAGCTGCTAAAAGCATAACCCTACTTCTCCAAGTAGCCTAAAGAAATCAAATTCTTTGTCAACTTTGATACATGCCTGATATTTGATAATGTATGAATAATTTTATCATACATCCTCAACCTGATAGAGCCAACTCCAGCTACTTTGCATGGGTGATTATCTCTAAGGCTGACACTTCCACCATCGATCTTCTGGTAGGTAGCAAACCACTCTCGATGAGAAGTATAGTGGTGTGAGCATGCTGAATCCAATATCCATATAGTATCACACTGTAGATCCATCTGATATAACTAACAGGTCTTCTCCACTACTCACAGAAGCTGTATTATCTTCCTTACTGGCCTTTCCTTTTTCTGATCTTAAAAAGGGACAATCTCTCCTCAGATGTCTAGGCTGATGATATTTATAACATTTCAATATCTTCCTTTGATCCTGAAACTTTGATCTATCCTTGAATTTTTCTTTTGTCTTCTCCTTTGATATTTCTTATCATTCATTCATAGCTAGACTACTACAAAAAAGAGCTACGGCAGCGATTCATAACCACTACGATAGCCCAAAAAACTGCTGCCATAGGCTATGGCAGCGGTTTTCTAACCGCTGCCACTACGACTGTCACCGTAGCTCTATGGTAGTGGTTGTTATAGCGATTGTTTGAACCGCTGCCATAAATAGCCTATTGCAGCAATTTATAAATCACTGCAATAGACCGATCTATAGCAGCGATTACGTAACCGCTGCCATAGGTTATTTATAGCAGTAGTTATATAACTGCTGTCATAGGTAATCTATAGCAGCGATTTCTTAACCTCTATCATAGGTCTAATATAGCAGTTGGCACCGTTAGCACCATGGATCTATGACCGCGGTTGGCATGGATATGATAGCGATTATAAAACCACTATCGTAGATCTTTTTATAATTAAATAAATTAAAATTTTTATTTTTTTATATATTTTATCTGATAAATATGGATATATAACATAAAAGAATATAATAAATATAAAAATTATTCTAAAATGCTAAAATTTTATTATCGAATAAAATTTATTATAATATTTTTTTAAAAAAATAAAATACATCAAAAGTCTCCTAAATCTACATCACCGGAGCTAGAGTTGGAGCCGGAGTCAGAGCCAGAGCCGGAGCTGGAATGCGGGCTAACATATCCTCGAAGCTCATGACTTCAAAATGTGCACTGAGGTGGATGTAGTATGCTCCAACTGCTCCTCGGATGCTGAATTGTGTGTAACCCATCGAGGGACAAGGGTGAAAGCTAGATGGTGTTTCGATGCCATCGTGATCTACAACGTTAATGAACATTAATCAATATAAGATGTTGAACAATAATATTAGTATAGTATCAATAAATAGTCTCTAATATTTATACCAAATTGGGGTTCTCTTAGTGGTCGGCACAGCCTACTCGCATGGCACACATTTTTCTTACGCTTCCAAAGATCAAAAGAAAGAAATAATTAGACTCTAATAATTTATACCAGAATGTTGAAGTCATCACCTAGTGGCATCTACAATATAGATGTCACCATCGCTCCTGACAAATGTGTCTAGGATCTCGATAGTACTAGGTAAGTTTTGTCCTAGAGGAGCGCTTTGCATGCATGATTCAACATCGTCATCAACTTTAGTATCATCAAAAATATGCCTAGGCACCATCCTCACAACAACATCCTATTGAAGCTCCAAGGAATCACTAACATAGAAGACTTGACTAGCTTAGGAGGTAAGTATATACGACTTTTCAGTGTAGAGATGGCGTTGTATGTTAACGAGAGTAAAACCACACTCATTAGTCTTCATCTAAGATTATGATAAGATGTCAAACCAATCATACTTCATCAATGCAATCCTTCCTTTAGAATAATAGTCCAAGATGATTGTCTTCTCCACCACGCCATAATAGTTCAAATCCTCTGTACGAGGTTGTGAATCCCTCGAGCTAGTATAACACCCAGCGGTGGTGCTTAACATGACGCTACCATTTTGTATTGCCATATTTATGGATCTGCTGTGAATATTAAATCTGTAGCTATTAATGATGAGCTATTTATACTCACGCACAGTATGATTAGGGTCTATTGAAAGAGCATGCACTTCAGGGCTCACATCACTGAGTGACAATCTCCACACCTAATTAAGAAGATGACATCTAATTAGTAAACATATTTCAATAAGTTGTAGCAGGCAAGAATATATAATTGCCTACATGATCTTTGAACCATTCAAAAAATTCATTGCTTTGCATTTTTCTTTCTTCCGCATACTTAAAGCTCCATATTTTACTCTTATGACCTCCTTGTGTTTGTTGCATGCACAAAGAACAAATTTAGGTATAATTAGATTTTTTTTAATTATTATGAAATAAATAATGCTAAGTGACTCACCTTATGTACGGCTTAATGACATCACAGTTGAAGAGCACGTAGCGGTGTGCCTTACCCCTTTCCTCAATGCTCAAATTAGTGAGGCGGTATGAAGTGGAAAGTCCACCTGGCTATGGAATGGACTCAAATGTAGGCTTAATTGGCTCATACTAATCACCCTGATTTCTCATTGGCCGATTATGACATGTCTCGGGCTTGTTTAAGTATATGGTATAAAAATCTATATACTCTTGATCCAAATAAGCTTCTACTATAGATCCCTCCAGGCGATTCATATTTCTTACATAAGATTTTAGAGTTTGAATATTTCTCTTAATAGAATACATCCATCGATAGAATGCTGGGCCTCCAAGTGCAACTTCTTCCGCAAGGTACATGATGAGATGCATCATAATGGTAAAAAATGATGGTGAAAATATCTTCTCTAGATCACATAATATAGTTACTGCCCTTGCCTTCATTTTCTTCACGTCTTTCTTAAGCAATCTCTTTGCATAAATATCTCTATAAAAGTTGCTAAGATGAATAACCGCCATTCTAACATTTTTTAGCAACATACGACGAATAGCTATTAGAATTAATTCTTGCATCAGTACATGATAATCATGAGTCTTCAATCCTCCAAGTTTGACATCTTTACTATTCATACGCTTTGATATGTTGCTTGAGTATCCATCTGGGACCTTTATGTTCTTCAACACATGAAGAAATATGGACCGTTCGGAGGCATTCATAACATAGCATGCATGAGGAAGCCTCCGCTGTTCTCCCCCTATTGGCTCTGAATGGAGTGATCTTCTAATACCCCATTCTTTCAAGTCAAGTCAAGAATTTAAGTCATCCTTGATCTTATCCTTGATATTCAAGATTATTGCCAAAAGGAGCTCGCACACATTCTTTTCAATATGCATTACATCTAAGCAATGGCGCAATAAGTTTGTCTCCTAATATGGCAAGTCAAAGAAGATGCTCTTTTTCCTTCAATTAAAGTGTGTGTCATCTTTCTTTGATTGACGCTTTCTTGTTTTATCATCAATCGGATCACCTTTCCCAAATTTAATATTGAGACCATCCAACTCTATAAGTACTTCACTCCTAGACCCGGTCAGGCACCTCACCTTCTTCAACAGTGCCATCGAAGGAGCGTGCATCCCTTCTGTATGGATGGTTTCGACGGTGGAAACGTTGATGCCCCATATAGCTAAAGCTCCTTCGATGTGTCAACCTTCTAAATCAGATGTTTCTTCCACAGATCGAGCATGCTAGCTCACCTTTGGTGCTCCAACCTAACATTAGGGCATAGGCTGGAAAGTCATTTATTATCCATAAAAGCATTGCACGTATGGAGAATGACTCATTCAGCAAAGCATCAAGAGTTGGAACATCTTGAATGCTCCATAACTATTTCAGCTTGACAATAAGAGGCTACAAATAAACATCAATATCATTACCTACCTCCATCGGTCCAGGGATGAGCACTATCATAAAAGCAAAGAATTTTTTCATTCACATCCATGGTGGGAGGTTATAAACATGAATAAATACTGGCCATACACTGTGGATGGTATTCATATGCTTGAATGGGTTGAAACCATCGCACGACAAGCCCAACCTCACATTACGTATCTCTTATGCAAAGTCGGAATGTAATTCATTAAACTTCTGCCATGCCTCTCCATCAGCTGGATGCCTCAATGCATCATCTTTTGTTCGATTCTCTTCCTACCATCTCATGTCCTTCAATGTCTTTACTGACATAAACAACTTTTGTAGTCTCAAAATCAAAAGAAAGTGCCACATTAACTTTTGAGGTACATGAGTCGATGTGCCATCTTTATTCTATTTCCATCTTGATACACCGCACCTCGTGCACTCGTTGCAGTTGACATCCCCCTCCCAATAGAGCATGTAATCATTGGGACATGCATGTATCTTGATATAAGTAAAGCCCAGCTATTCAATAATCTTCGATAACTCATAATTATTCTTCGAAATTCGTGCATCATCTGAAAGAATATCCTTCAAAAGCTCTAGTATGCAGTTCACTCCATTATTACTGAACCCATTGGAGCATTTCGCATGATACAACTGGATTAAGAACTTAAGCTTCACCATCTTTTCACATCCGAAATACAATGAAATATTAGCATCCTCCATCAACTTATGGATCTTCTCCACATCCTCAATGTTTGTCATTCGACCAATCATAGGATCAGACATGGATGTAGATGCAATGTCATTATGGCCAACAAATGGAAAAATATCACAAATCATTTGTTTCACTCCCCCTTCAGGTTGATCGCCTCCTTACAACCTGCCTCACCATGTTGGTCCCAACAAATTTTATGATTGGCTTTAAAATTATAAATAGTGAGGTGATCATTGACATCTTGACGAGATAGCTACGGTCCATCCATACACTTTTTACAAGAACATTAGATCAATCCGTGGTCCCCAAATTTCTCTATAGCATAATCAAGAAATTTTTGAAGTCCAACCTTATATTCTAGCGAGAGCCTACTAAACTTCATCCACCTCTTATCCATTTTAAAAATGATGATACTGTAAGTAAATCATGTATGAAACTCAGATTAAATATCATTTTTAGATATGCAATAAATACATCCTATCACCAACTAATAAGTAAAGATAGGTCCTATCCTATTCAGAAATTACATTAATTCTATAGGTTCATTATAGTAATCAAATGATATGCAATAGGGATCCAATAAAATTTTGGCAGCATTTTCCCTTAATTATCCCATTTAAGAAGAACAAAAGAAAAATACTGTCCAAAATTTCATTCAAAATCCTTAGCATACCATTTGATTACTACAATTATCTATAGAATTATCTATAATTTCTGAACTATCCATATTGGACAATCAATTGATCATTGTACATAATTCTCTAATCCGTATAATTACATATAATTGTACGGATGTTGGAGATTATGTACACTAATTAATTGATGGGTCTATCATTATGTAATGCAATAAACAAAAGCAACAAGATATAAACATCCAAAAAATATTATGCAATAAATTCTACAACATGAATTACATGAAGAAAAATCCTGATTTTCCGGACCAGGTTTGTTCAGATCTGATCAGATCAAGAGATATATTTCAAAATTTTTTTTCTTTGATCTATATCAGATCTAAGATATTTTAGATCTAATTATTATTATTTTAAAAATTAAAATAAAATTAGATAAATTAAATCAAATTTAATTTACCTTGAAGTGGGTAATCCTATTACCCGTTGATGATCCTGTAAGCAGCGGAAGGTTCTGGATCTAGCCACGCAAGTGCCTGGCCTCTACTGGCATCCACTCAGGCTGGATCTAGAGATCTTCTTCTTCTCTATCACGTCTCCAAAAATCAGATCTGGAGGATCTTCAAAACTCCTTTTGAAGATCAGTAGTCGTCCATTGCAGCAGTGCAGCCTTCTAGCTATCACACGCCTTTCTTTGATCTGGATCGCACCAACCAAGCTCCAAAACTCTTTTGGATGTGGAGAGGAGAGGGAGAAGGTGGGTTTGGCATGGAGGAAGAGGGAAGAGGTAGCCTTGGGGCATGGAGAATTGTGATTCAATCATAATCTGAGTTGGGCGCAGGGTCTTATTTATAGACTGTCTGTGATCTAACTTCTGTTCTTTCCAACCAATCACAACTCTTTGTGAAATCAGATCTAAATCTGATTGGTGGGAATAGAGTCCCCTGGATTCCTCCTTAGAGGGTGCCTAAGATCAGTCAAAGTTAGTTCTTAGGAGAACTCTAATCAGAATCCAAAAAGAAGATGGAGTCCCTGTCCAACAGGGACTCCTAGGCGCCTCCAACTTGGGCACACGCCAAGGGTGGCGTGCACCCTCTTCCTTGCTAGGTTCTAGCAGGGGGATAGGCCTCCACCAGCTCTCCAATAGGTGCGTGACATGTGGTCAAAAGTCAAAGTGTCAATGGTCAACTTTTGACCAATCAAAGTTAGACTTTTGACCAAAGTCAAAGAACAAAAAATGGTAGATGACCAAAAATGGCAGGTAATGTGTTACAAAATAAGACAACCTTTTTTAACTTGGACAACCTCCAGTCAGACCATATGAAGGCCTTTGATTGAGCACAAACTCCTTTGGCTCAGACAGGATAACTTATTTATGATAGCAAAAGAAGAACGTTAGGTTCAATCGAGTGCTAGCACGATTTCCTAGAACCTAATTGAATCTCATTCAGATCAATTGAACTAGATTAGTTCAATTGATGATCACCAGATTCAAACCCTTATTTGTGTGACCCAGTTAGTTCAGTTCTATATGGTAATGGGATATGTCATGATCTCTAATCATCGACATCATCGAAACTCCTTTCGATGGATCAGAACTCTTCTGATTCGAACAGCTAGAATGATCGATCATCTAAATCATTCTAATTGCTCCCAAAATCCACCAGTGACACCTAGCAGTATATGGTGGCAACCCATCAGAGCTGAATGCGAACCTCTTGGTGCAGCTACCTATGTGATTAAGTTTTTCTATCTTGAGCCTCGATCAGATTAGGGTTAAGGTGAACTCGTCAAACCCTAGTTTCTGTCATATGATATAATCATTTGATTCGAGTCCAATGAAAATCTAAATAAAAACTTCTTTCTATTATTTCACTCTACCCTTGGCCATGGACTTTTGGACTTGATTCTCATGATTATCATAGGGCTGCTCCTCTACCACCGAGGTAGATAGATTCCATCTTGATGCAATCCAGTTCTATAATGAACATGTCATAGCCAACATACACCTCAGGGTTCCATATGGCTAGGAGACCGAGTAATGGTGTAGTCAAACTATAAACCCTCAAGGTGAACTGCCGATGCATCTCAGGTCAAAGAACCAGACACACCACGCAGCATCGAGTCAGTCACGACGAGAAGGTAGACTTCCTAATAACTACTCGAGGTGGTCACGCTCAGTGCCCTCGTTCTCTAACGAGTACCTGTACTCTCATCCGGTGTCTCCACACCATAGACTCAAAGACTCATCTACTAAAGAGAAGCGATTGTAACACCAACCTTCCGGATCATCACCATCCTCATGATGATCCTATGGTCGGGAGCATTTTATGAGTTAACATGATTATTCTTGTCATAATTTTCAACTCTTGAAAATATGAATTATCATTACCATTAACTCAAAGGATGTATCACAGACACTAAATACACATATGTGATAAAAAATAACCCATTTATTGATTTTAGTCAAAATTATAATTTTGCCCCTAGAAGTGTATTACAAGTGTCAGCCAATTCTGGCTTCTAGGGCACATATATCTAACAATCTCCCACTTGTCCTAAAGTCAATTGGCTACAAGTCTAAGTCCCATCTTCTTAAGGTGGGCTTCGATCTTCTGCTGGCCCAACGGCTTTGTAAGTGGGTCTGCCACATTATCTGTGGAGTTGACTCTCTTGACCTTAACATAACCCTTCTCGAGGTAATCACGGATGAGGTGGTATCGCCGCTCAATAGCTTAGATTTTTGGTGACCTCGGCTCCTTAGCAAGGGCTATGGCGCCATTGTTGTCTCAGTATAGAGGAATGACATCTGATGGCATTACTCCGATTTCTGTAGTAAACTTCTTATACCAGAATGCTTCCTTCGCAGCTTTTGATGCAGCGATATATTCTACTTCCATGGTGGAATCTGCTATCACCATTTGCTTGGAACTCTTCTAGCTGACAGCTCCATCATTGCACACAAACAGACTCCTAGATGTCGACTTTCGATCATCTATATCGGACATGAAATCTGAGTCTGTGTATCCTTGGACTTAGAGTTCTCCGTTACCAAAGACCAGCATCATATCCTTAGTTCTTCTCAAGTACTTAAGGATACATTTCACAGAAGTCCAGTGTTCTTCACCTGGATTTGACTGATATCTGCTTGTGACACTCACAGCATGAGCTATATCAGGTCGTGTACATAGCATGGCATACATGAGGCTCCTATTGCAGAAGCATAAGGATCTTGCTCATGCGTTCTATTTCCTCAAGTGTGCTGGGCCTCTT
>QRFJ01006072.1:0-25914 GCA_006176705.1 Cocos nucifera | reverse complement strand
ATTATTAGGTCTAAAATTGAGAATTTTCAGATCTAAGACATATTCATAATACTGGGTTCGGGCTTGGGTAGCTCAATTAGGTCTAAGCGGTTGATCAAACCGAATCAAGAGTTGGTTAGATGGGATCAACAATGCTTAAATTGACCAGCCTAATAGGATTAAGTCTGGGTCAAGATCGAGTCATGTAAGTGATCGATCAAGCAAGACCTAATTAGGCTCAGAGGTTAGAGTCTGGATTGTAGGCTAACCCAATTGGTTCTGACTCAACAATTTGGTGTCTAAGGTAAGTTTGGCACATACGACCGACTGGTTTTTAATTGGAAGCTACTCGACTCAAATGCGTTCTTGTGCGAGTTAATGGCATATTCCTTCCACCGGTCTCACTTACCTGGCCATATCTGTTGACACAGTTCTGATCTGAGGTGGTCAATAATCCGAGCTAACCCATGCCACTAGGTTAGTCATAATTGTTATGACTAAGCCAAGTCTAGTTTAATGAGACCTGAATCAATTCTCCCTAAGAAAAGATTAAGTCTGAGGTCTTCCACCATTGTAGATGTGCGGGCCCTTTCCCGGGGTTGATTGTTCTCGGCTGGATACAGTGGCTCAGTTGCACCGGGAAGACGCAACCATGTCTATTAGGCATTGGATGCTATGGGCTGGAGGATGAGTTGGGCTCAATATTTGGATACGGTGAGAGACTCAATTAGGAACCCAGTCTATGCAAATGGTGGGTCTGACTTAACTAAGGAGTGGATCAATATTCCGGATACGGTGAGATTCATGAATTAGAGACCAAGTTTGGGTGCACCATGATTAGAGAATCATTGAACAAGAGTTGTTCACTCATTGGCTAACCCATCACCAATAACTGTTAGGTGAGGTGATGAGTCAGTTGGTGAGACCGCACCACCCACTAGAAATCATTAATCGTGGAGATTTTCGCATCTCTACAGAGGGAGTGTAGGGATCCGAGAAAATAGTGGGAGCTAATTTGTTTAAAAATAAAATCCCTAAACAAATTGGTCAAGTCAAAATTACAGTATCTAACTAGAATCTTTGACTCTCTACAGGAAAATGTCTGCGTCCAACCCACTGGCACGTATCCTAGACACACATAGACTGACTGGACCCAATTATAAAGATTGGCTCAGGAACTACAAAATTATTTTGGGTTCAGAGAAGTTAACACATGTTTTGGACCAGGACCCTCCCACCTTACCAGCTCGTCCATCCACTGAACAGAGAGCGTCTCTGGAAAAATGGATATTGACGAAGATAATAAGGCCAGATACTACATGTTGGGCTCGATGTCTGATGAGCTCCAGCGCCAACATGAAGATATCGGGACTGCTCGCCAAATGTTGGCTCACCTGCAGGAGATGTTTGGTGAACAGAGTCGCGCAGCCAAATATCAAGTCACGAAATGACTTTTTAAGGCTAAGATGCGTGATGGGCAGTCAGTCCAAGATCACTGTCTGACATGATGATCAAGGACATGGAAGAGCTTGAGAAGCTCGGTGTGAAGTTGGACTTGGATTTGCAGAATGATATTATTCTGCAATCCTTGACTGATGCATATGGGCAATTCATCATGAATTACCACATGCATAAACTTCAAAATTCCTTGGCCGAGTTGATGAATATGCTGGTTACCGCTGAGCTTTCTATGAAAGGTTCTAAAGGCTCAGTTCTTGCTATGGAACGGACTTCTTCCAAAAGAAAGTCTTATGGAAAGAAAAAGAAGTCTGTGAAAAAGCAAAAGGTGGAAGGAAGAAAGAAGAAAAAGGCAGAAGAAGAAGAAGAAGAAGCCGATGGCAAAGGAAAGTGTTTCCATTGCAACAGCGACGGCCATTGGAAGCGGAACTGCCCTACTTACCTGGCCACCCTAAAGAACAAGAAGGAAGGTCCTTCTGGAGGTATGCTCGTTATTGAGTCTAACCTTACGATTTCTTCTGCATCCAGTTGGGTGCTTGACTCTGGTTCTAGTGCTCATCTGTGCACTTCTATGCAGGGTCTTGAGGATAGCAGGAGGCTGAGGGATGGAGACATGATCCTACGCATGTCGGTAATGGAGCAAGAGTTGCTGCAGTAGCCGTGGGAACATACCCTCTTCGATTACCATCTGGTTTAGACTTAGTTTTAAAAGACTGTTATTATGTGCCTGCAGCTAGCAGGAATTTGATTTCTGTTTCATGCTTAGCACAAGAAGGTTATGTGATCACCTTCTTTAAGGACCATTGTAACATTCTTTATGAAAGAAATAAAATTGCAAATGGTTTCCTTATTAATGGTCTTTATCAGTTACATATTGATGTACCTATTTTTAACTATCGAGCAAAACGTGAATGCCAAACGACCTAGGGATAGTCCAAACGACAGATATCTATGGCACCTGAGATTAGGTCATATAGCAGAAGATAGGATTAACAAATTGGAGAAAAATGGGCTATTGAGTCCATTGACTTTTGAGTCATATCCAACTTGTGAATCTTGTCTTCAAGGCAAAATGACTAAACTCCCTTTTGTTGGACATGGGGAGAGGGCCACAGATCTCCTTGCCCTAGTACATACTGATGTGTGCGGCCCATTTGATGTGCCGGCTAGAGGCAATTTTGTCTACTTCATTACCTTTACCGATGATCTGTCTAGGTATGGGTATGTGTATCTTATGAGACACAAGTCTGAAGCCTTTTGAAAAGTTCAAAGAATTCAGACATGAAGTAGAAAAACAAACTGGAAAACCCATTAAGGTTCTTCGATCAGATCGAGGAGGTGAATACCTTAGCCGGGAATTCCTAGACTATCTTAAGGAAAATGGCATAGTCTCTCAATGGACTCCACCAGGAACACCTCAACTCAACGGGGTTTCAGAACGGAGAAATCGGACTCTATTGGATATGGTTCGATCCATGATGAGCTTCACAGACCTCCCTGATTTTCTTTGGGGACACTTCATTATTAACTTCAATCTATTTACTGAATAGGGTTCCCTCTAAAACCGTTCCTACCACACCGTATGAGATATGGCACGGTAAGAAACCAAGTCTGAGTCATCTCAGAATTTGGGGTTGTCCGGCTCATGTCAAAAGACAACAAGCGGACAAGTTAGAGTTTAGGTCCTTTAGAGCTCGATTCATAGGATATCCTAAAGAGTCATTAGGATACTATTTCTACATTCCAGAAGACCACAATGTGATTGTGAGTCGACATGCCATCTTTCTTGAAAAATAGTTTATTCAAGATAGTGGCATTGGAAAGCAGATTAAGCTTGATGAGAAAGTCTCACAAGCAGAACGAGCTAAGGACCAAGTGGAACCAAATCAGGTTGAGCCAATAAGAACACTACCTCCTCCACCTCGTAGATCGGAAAGAGTTTTTCCCATCCCCCTGAAAGATACTTAGGTATTATTTCAGAGGATGTAGAGGAAATGTTCCTCATAGGTAATGGTGCTCATGGTGATGATCCCAAAACCTACAACGAGGCGATATCAGATATCGACTCCGAGAAATGGCTTAGAGGCAATGAAGTCAGAAATTGACTCGATGCACTCAAACCAAGTCTGGACCTTGGTAGATCCACCAGAAGGTATAGTACCTATTGGGTGTAAATGGATCTTCAAGAGAAAGATTGGTGCAGATGGGAATGTGGAGACATTCAAGGCTAGACTTAGGTGGCAAAAGGTTATAGTCAACGCGAAGGCATTGACTATCAGGATACCTTTTCCCCAGTAGCTATGCTAAAATCCATCCGCACATTGCTTGCTGTTGCAGCCTATTTCGATTATGAAATATGGCAAATGGACGTGAAAACGGCATTCCTAAATGGATATCTTGAGGAAGATATCTATATGGAACAGCCGCTAGGTTTCACATCCAGTGATACTGATCACAAGGTTTGCAAGCTGCAAAGGTCCATATATGGACTTAAGCAAGCATCTCGGAGCTGGAACACTCGTTTCAATGATGTGATCAAAAAGTTTGGTTTCATCAAAAACGAGAAGAGGAACCATGTGTTTTCAAAAAGGGTCAGTGGGAGCGCTGTTGTCTTCCTCGTATTGTACGTGGATGACATCCTCCTTATTGGGAATGATATTCCCATGTTGACATCAGTCAAGATGTGGTTGTCCAAGGAATTCTCCATGAAAGACCTAGGTGAAGCATCCTTTATTCTAGGAATTAAGGTCTATAGGGATAGACCGAATAGGATGCTAGGACTTTCACAGAAGATGTACATAGAGGAAGTACTAAAGAGGTTTAGTATGGAAAACTCTAAGAGGGGATTAATACCCTTCAGACATGGTATTCATCTTTCCAAGAAGATGTGCCCCAGCACACCTGAGGAAATAGAACGCATGAGCAAGATCCCTTATGCTTCTGCAATAGGGAGCCTCATGTATGCCATGCTATGTACACGACCTGATATAGCCCATGCTGTGAGTGTCACAAGCAGATATCAGTCAAATCCAGGTGAAGAACACTGGACTTCTGTGAAATGTATCCTTAAGTACTTGAGAAGAACTAAGGATATGATGTTGGTCTTTGGTAATGGAGAACTCCAAGTCCAGGGATACACAGACTCGGATTTTCATGTCCGATATAGATGATCGAAAGTCGACATCTGGAAGTCTGTTTGTGTGCAATGGTGGAGCTGTCAGCTGGAAGAGTTCCAAGCAAACTGTGATAGCAGATTCCACCATGGAAGCAGAATATATAGCTGCATCAGAGGCTGCAAAGGAAGCATTCTGGTACAAGAAGTTTGCTGCAGAAATTGGAGTAATGCCATCAGATGCCATTCCTCTTTACTGCGACAACAATGGCGCCATAGCCCTTGCTAAGGAGCCGAGGTCTCACCAGAAATCCAAGCACATTGAGCGGCGATACCACCTCATCCGCGATTACCTTGAGAAAGGTTACGTTGAGGTCAAGAGAGTCAACTCCGCAGATAATGTGGCAGACCCACTTACAAAGCCGTTGGGCCAGCAGAAGATCGAAGCCCACCTTGAGAAGATGGGACTTAGACTTGTAGCCAATTGGCTTTAGGACAAGTGGGAGATTGTTAGATATATGTGCCCTAGAAGCCAGAATTGGCTGACACTTGTAATACACTTCTAGGGGCAAAATTATAATTTTGACTATAAATTAATAAAATGGGTTATTTTCTATCACACATGTGTATTTAGTGTCTGTGATACATCCTTTGAGTTAATGGTAATGATAATTCATATTTTCAAGAGTTGAAAATTTAAGACATGAATAATCATTATTAACTCATAAACAGCTCCCGACCATAGGATCATCACGAGGATGGTGATTGATCCGGAAGGTTGGTGTACGAATCGCTTCTCTTTAGTAGATGAGTCTTGAGTCTACGGTGTGGAGACACCGGAGCGAGAGTACAGGTACTCGTTAGAGAACGAGGGCACTGAGCGTGACCACCTCGAGTAGTCATTAGGAAGTCTACCTTCTCGTCAATGACTGACTCGATGCTGCAGTAGTGTGTCTGGTTCTTTGACCTGAGATGCATCGGCAGTTCACCTTGAGGGTGTTATAGTTTGACTACACCATTACTCGGTCTCCTAGCCATATGGAACCCTGAGGTGTATGTTGGCTATAGCATGTTCATTGTAGGAACTGGATTGCATCAAGATGGGAATCTATCTACCTCGGTGGTAGAGGAGTAGCCCTATGATGATCATGAGAATCAAGTCCAGAAGCCCATGGCCATGGCAGAGAGTGAAATAATAGAAAGAGTTTCTATTTAGATTTTCACATTGGACTCGAATCGAATGATTACATCATATGACAGAGACTAGGGTTTGACGAGTTCACCTTAACCCTAATCTGATCGGGGCTCAAGATAGAAGAACTTAATCACACAGGTAGCTGCACCAAGAGGTTCGCATTCAGCTCTGATGGGTTGCCACCATATACTGCTAGGTGTCACTGGTGGATTTTGGGAGCAATTAGAATGATTTAGATGATCGATCATTCTAGCTGTTCGAATCAGAAGAGTTCTGATCCATCGAAAGGAGTTTCGATGATGTCGATGATAGAGATCATGACATATCCCATTACCATACAGAACTGAACCTAACTGGGTCACACAAACAAGGGTTTGAATCTGGTGATCATCAATTGAACTGATCTAGTTCAATTGATCTGAATGAGATTCAATTAGGTTCAAGGAAATCGTGCTAGCACTCGATTGAACCTAACGTTCTTCTTTTACTATCATAAATAAGTTGTCCTGACTGAGCCAAAGGAGTTTGTGCTCAATCAGAGGCCTTCATATGGTCTGACTGGAGGTTGTCCAAGTCAGAATAGGTTGTCTTATTTGTAAGACATTACCTGCCATTTTTGGTCACCTGCCATTTCTTGTTCTTTGACTTTGGTCAAAAGTCTACCTTTGACTGGTCAAACGTTGACCATTCACCCTTTGACTTTTGACCACATGTCATGCACCTATTGGAGAGCTGGTGGGGGCCTGTCCCCCTGCCAGAACCTGGCAAGGAGAAGGGCGCACGCCAAGGGTGGCGTGAGCCCAAGTAGGAGGCGCCTAGGAGTCCTTGTTGGACAAGGACTCCACCTCCCTTTTGGATTCCAATCAGAGTTCTACTAAGAATCCAGTTTGACTGGTCTTAGGCACCCTCTAAGGAGGAATCCAGGGGTCTCTATTCCAACCAATCAGATTTAGATCTGATTTCACAAAGGGTTGTGATTGGTTGAGAGGAAGAGGAGTTGGATCACAAGAGGTCTATAAATAAGACCCTGCGCCCAACCCTAATTCCAATGCTATTAGATACGCCCCAAGGCTGCCTCTCCCCTCCTTCTCCATGCCATAGTCTCTTCTCCTCTTGCTCTCCACGTCCAAAAGGTGTTTTGGACTTAGTTTGGTGCGATTCAGATCAAGGAAAGGCGATCAAAAGCAAGAAGGCTGCGCTGCTGCAAAAGGACGACTGCAGATCTTCAAAAGAGTTTTGAAGATCCTCCAGATCAGATCCAGATCTGATTTTTGGAGGTGTGATAGAGAAGAAGAGGATCTCCAGATCCAACCCGAGTGGATACCGGTAGAGGCCAGGCGCTTGCGTGGCTAAGATCCAGAACCTTCCGCTGCAATCAGGGATCCCATATCTCAGATCTCTCTGATCACCGAAATGATATTTCGATCATGATCTCTATCATCGACATCATCGAAACTCCTTTCGATGGATCAGAACTCTTCTGATTCGAACAGCTAGAATGATCGATCATCTAAATCATTCTAATTGCTCCCAAAATCCACCAGTGACACCTAGCAGTATATGGTGGCAACCCATCAGAGCTGAAAAATGAACCTCTTGGTGCAGCTACCTGTGTGATTAAGTTCTTCTATCTTGAGCCCCGATCAGATTAGGGTTAAGGTGAACTCGTCAAACCCTAATCTCTGTCATATGATGTAATCATTCGATTCAAGTCCAATGTGAAAATCTAAATAGAAACTCTTTCTATTATTTCACTCTACCATGGCCATGGGCTTCATGGACTTGATTCTCATGATCATCATAGGGCTGCTCCTCTACCACCGAGGTAGATAGATTCCCATCTTGATGGTGCAATCCAGTTCCTACAATGAACATGCTATAGCCAACATACACCTCAGGGTTCCATATGGCTAGGAGACCGAGTAATGGTGTAGTCAAACTATAACACCCTCAAGGTGAACTGCCGATGCACCTCAGGTCAAAGAACCAGACACACTACTGCAGCATCGAGTCAGTCATTGACGAGAAGGTAGACTTCCTAATGACTACTCGAGGTGGTCACGCTCAGTGCCCTCATTCTCTAACGAGTACCTGTACTCTCGCTCCGGTGTCTCTACACCGTAGACTCAAGACTCATCTACTAAAGAGAAGCGATTGTACACCAACCTTCCGGATCAATCACCATCCTCATGATGATCCTATGGTCGGAAGCATTTTATGAGTTAATAATGAAAATTCATGTCTTAAATTTTCAACTCTTGAAAATATGAATTATCATTACCATTAACTCAAAGGATGTATCACAGACACTAAATACACATTTATGATAGAAAATAACCCATTTTATTATTTATAGTCAAAATTATAATTTTGCCCCTTAGAAGTGTATTACAAGTGTCAGCCAATTCTGGCTTCTAGGGCACACATATTTAACAAACTCCTACTTGACCTAAAGTCCAATTGGCTACAAATCTAAGTCCCATCTTTTCAAGATGGGCTTCGATCTTCTTGCTGGCCCAACGGCTTTGTAAGTAGGGTCTGCTGCATTATCTATGGAGTCGACTCTCTTGACCTCAACGTAACCCTTCTCGAGATAATCATGGATGAGGTGGTATCGTTGCTCAATGTGCTTGGATTTCTAGTGAGACCCTGACTCCTTAGCTAAGGCTATGGTGCCATTGTTGTCGCAGTATAGAGGAACGGCATCTGATGGCATCACTCTAAATTTTGCGGCAAACTTCTTGTACCAGAATGCCTCCTTCGCAGCTTCTGACGCAGCGATATATTCTGCTTCCATGGTGGAATCTGCTATCACTAGTTTGCTTGGAACTCTTCCAACTGACAGCATCCATCCATTGCATACATAAATAGACTCCTAGATGTCGACTTTCGATCATCTATATCGGACATAAAATCCGAGTCTGTATATCCCTTGAACTTGGAGTTCTCCATTACCAAAGACCAACAACATATCCTTAGTTCTTCTCAAGTACTTAAGGATACATTTCACAGAAGTCCAGTGTTCTTCACCTGGATTTGACTGATATCTGCTCGTGACACTCACAGCATGGGCTATATCAGGTCGTGTACATAACATGGCATACATGAGGCTCCCTATTGCTGAAGCATAAGGGATCTTGCTCATGCATTCTATTTCCTCAGGTGTGCTAGGGCACATCTTCTTGGAAAGATGAATACCATGTCTGAAGGGTACTTAATCCCCTCTTAGAGTTTTCCATACTAAACCTCTTTAGTACTTCCTCTATGTACATCTTCTGTGAAAGTCCTAGCATCCTATTCGGTCTATCTCCTATAGACCTTAATTCCTAGAATAAAGGATGCTTCACCTAGGTCTTTCATGGAGAATTCTTTGGATAACCACATTTTAACTGATGGTCAACATGGGAATATCATTCCCAATAAGGAGGATGTCATCCACGTACAATACGAGGAAGACAACAGCGCTCCCACTGACCTTTTTGAAGAACACATGGCTTCCTCCTTCATTTTTGATGAAACCAAACTAATTTGATCACATCATTAAAACGAGTGTTCCAGCTCCGAGATGCTTGCTTAAGTCCATATATGGACCTTTGCAGCTTGCATAACCTTGTGATCAGCATCACTGGATGTGAAACCTAGCGGCTGTTCCATATAGATATCTTCCTCAAGATATCCATTTAAGGAATGCCATTTTCACGTCCATTTGCCATATTTCATAATCGAAATAGGCTGCAACAGCAAGCAATGTGCGGATGGATTTTAGCATAGCTACTGACGGAAAAGGTATCCTGATAGTCAATGCCTTCGCGTTGACTATAACCTTTTGCCACTAGTCTAGCCTTTGAATGTCTCCACATTTCCCATCTGCACCAATCTTTCTCTTGTAAGATCCATTTACACCCAATAGGTACTATACCTTCTGGTGGATCTACCAAGGTCCAGACTTGGTTTGAGTGCATCGAGTCAATTTCTGACTTCATTGCCTCTAAGCCATTTCTCGGAGTCGATATCTGATATCGCCTCGTTGTAGGTTTTGGGATCATCACCATGAGCACCATTACCTATGAGGAACATTTTCCTCTACTTTCCTCTGAAATGGTAATACCTAAGTATCTTTCAGGGGGACGAAAAACTCTTTCCGATCTACGAGGTGGAGGAGGTAGTGTTCTTATTGGCTCAACCTGATTTGGTTCCACTTTGGTCCTTAGCTCATTACTGCTTGTGAGACTTTCTCATCAAGCTTGAATCTGCTTTCCAATGCCACTATCTTGAATAAACTATTTTTCAAGAAAGATATGGCATGTCGACTCACAATCACATTGTGGTCTTCTGGAATGTAGAAATAGTATCCTAATGACTCTTTAGGATATCCTATGAATCGAGCTCTAAAGGACCTAAACTCTAACTTGTTCCGCTTGTTGTCTTTTGACATAAGCCGGACAACCCCAAATTCTGAGATGACTCAGACTTGGTTTCTTACCATGCCATATCTCATACGGTGTGGTAGGAACGGTTTTAGAGGGAACCCTATTCAGTAAATAGATTGCAAGTTAATAATGAGTATGTCCCCAAAGAAAATCAGGGAGGTCTGTGAAGCTCATCATGGATCGGAACCATATCCAATAGAGTCCGATTTCTCCGTTCTGAAACCCCGTTGAGTTGAGGTGTTCCTGGTGGAGTCCATTGAGAGACTATGCCATTTTTCCTTGAAGATAGTCTAAGGAATTCCCGGCTAAGGTATTCACCTCCTCGATCTGATCGAAGAACCTTAATGGGTTTTTCCAGTTTGCTTTTTCTACTTCATGTCTGAATTCTTTGAACTTTTCAAAAGCTTCAGACTTGTGTCTCATAAGATACACATACCCATACCTAGACAGATCATCGGTAAAGGTAATGAAGTAGACAAAATTGCCTCTAGCCGGCACATCAAATGGGCCGCACACATCAGTATGTACTAGGGCAAGGAGATCTGTGGCCCTCTCCCCATGTCCTAACAAAAGGGAGTTTAGTCATTTTGCCATTGAAGACAAGATTCACAAGTTGGATATGACTCAAAAGTCAATGGACTCAATAGCCCATTTTTCTCCAATTTGTTAATCCTATCTTCTGCTATATGACCTAATCTCAGGTGCCATAGATATCTATCATTTGGACTATCCCTAGGTCGTTTCATGGCATTCACATTTTGCTCGATAGTTAAAATAGGTACATCAATATGTAACTGATAAAGACCATTAATAAGGAAACCATTTGCAATTTTATTTCTTTCATAAAGAATGTTACAATGGTCCTTAAGAAAAGGTAATCACATAACCTTCTTGTGCTAAGCATGAAACAGAAATCAAATTCCTGCTAGCTGCAGGCACATAATAACAGTCTTTTAAAACTAAGTCTAAACCAGATGGTAATCGAAGAGGGTATGTTTCCCACGGCTACCACGGCAGCAACTCTTGCTCCATTACCGATGCGTAGGATCATGTCTCCATCCCTCAGCCTCCTGCTATCCTCAAGATCCCTGCATAGAAGTGCACAGATGAGCACTAGAACCAGAGTCAAGCACCCAACTGGATGCAGAAGAAACCGTAAGGTTAGACTCAATAACGAGCATACCTCCAGAAGGACCTGCCTCCTTCTTGTTCTTTAGGGTGGCCAGGTAAGTAGGGCAGTTCCGCTTCCAATGGCCGTCGCTGTTGCAATGGAAACACTTTTCCTTTGCCATCGACCTTCTTCTTCGGTTCTGCCTTCTTCTCTCTTTGATTCTTCTTTTCTTCTTCCATTTTGCTTTTTCACAGACTTCTTTTTCTTTCCATAAGACTTTCTCTTTGGAAGAAGTCCGTTCCATAGCAAGAACTGAGCCTTTAGAACCTTTCATAGAAAGCTCAGCAGGTAACCAGCATATTCATCAACTTCGGCCAAGGAATTTTGAAGTTTATGCATGTGGTAATTCATGATGAATTGCCCATATGCATCAGTCAAGGATTGCAGAATAATATCATTCTGCAGATCCAAGTCCAACTTCACACCGAGCTTCTCAAGCTCTTCCATGTCCTTGATCATTGTCAGACAGTGATCTTGGACTGACTGCCCATCACGCATCTTAGCCTTAAAAAGTCATTTTAGTGACTTGATATTTGGCTGCGCGACTCTGTTCACCAAACATCTCCTGTAGGTGAGCCAACATTTGGCGAGCAGTCCCGATATCTTCATGTTGGCGCTGGAAGCTCATCAGACATCGAGCCCAACATGTAGTATCTGGCCTTATTATCTTCGTCAATCCATTTTTCCAGAGACGCTCTCTGTTCAGTGGATGGACGAGCTGGTAAGGTGGGAGGGTCCTGGTCCAAAACATGTGTTAACTTCTCTGAACCCCAAAATAATTTTGTAGTTCCTGAGCCAATCTTTATAATTGGGTCCAGTCAGTCTATGTGTGTCTAGGATACGTGCCAGTGGGTTGGACGCAGACATTTTCCTGTAGAGAGTCAAAGATTCTAGTTAGATACTGTAATTTTGACTTGACCAATTTATTTAGGGATTTTATTTTTAAACAAATTAGCTCCCACTATTTTCTCGGATCCCTACACTCCCTCTGTAGAGATGCGAAAAATCTCCATGATTGATGATTTCTAGTGGGTGGTGCGGTCTCTCACCAACTGACTCATCACCTCACCTAACAGTTATTGGTGATGGGTTAGCCAATGAGTGAACAACTCTTGTTCAATGATTCTCTAATCATGGTGCACCCAAACTTGGTCTCTAATTCATGAATCTCACCGTATCCGAGAATATTGATCCACTCCTTAGTTAAGTCAGACCCACCATTTGCATAGACTGGGTTCCTAATTGAGGTCTCTCACCGTATCCGAAATATTGAGCCCAACTCATCCTCCAGCCCATAGCATCCAATGCCTAATAGACATGGTTGCGTCTTTTCCGGTGCAACTGAGCCACTGTATCCAGCCGAGAACAATCAACCCCGGGAAGGGCCCGCACGTCTACAATGGTGGAAGACCTCAGACTTAATCTTTTCTTAGGGAGAATTGATTCAGGTCTCATTAAACTAGACTTGGCATTAGTCATAACAATTATGACTAACCTAGTGGCATGGGTTAGCTCGGATTATTGACCACCTCAGATCAGAACTGTGTCAACAGATATGGCCAGGTAAGTGAGACCGGTGGAAGGAATATGCCGTTAACTCGCACAAGAACGCATTCAGGTCGAGTAGCTTCCAATTAAAAACCAGTCGGTCGTCTGTGCCAAACTTACCTTAGACACCAAATTGTTGAGTCAGAACCAATTGGGTTAGCCTACAATCCAGACTCTAACCTCTGAGCCTAATTAGGTCTTGCTTGATCGTCACTCACGACTCGATCTTGACCCAGACTTAATCCTATTAGGCTGGTCAATTTAAGCATTGTTGATCCCATCTAACCAACTCTTGATTCGGTTTGATCAACCGCTTAGACCTAATTGAGCTACCCAAGCCCGAACCCAGTATTATGAATATGTCTTAGATCTAAAATTCTCAATTTTAGACCTAATTAATATTCCATAAACTTAATTCTTAATTAAGTTTAGGGTTCATAAACAAAATATGCACAATAAATCCTAGGGTTTCAGGATCTAGGGTTTTGCAGAAAGTAAGTTTTGGGTTTCTGATTAAGGACGAACACGCAGCACCCCTACACATCATAAGAACACCCCATCGAATGGGAAGAGAGGGCCTTTAAACCCTTCTTCGTTCTTATGACCGGACGGCCAAGAGAGGAACGCCTTAATCAGGAACATTCAATACTACAAAACAATATTAGATCTATATCATATATCTCATATATAAAGTAGATCTAATCATGGCATATTTTGCATACATCTCATGTATCAAATCATGCATATTTTCAGATCTAAATTATCACATAATAATCTAAAAAATTAGATTTAAATTGATCTAATCAAAATAAATTCTAATCTAGACAATTATGTAGAACTATTCTACAACTAGTCTAGTCATGCATCATCATATATCTCATATGATATTTAAAATTAAATAATTTTTATTTGCTGTTTATCAGATGTTATTATAACACTTATAATATCAGAAAATAGTAAATAAGAAGATCTAAAATATGATTTAATCAGATTAAATCAAAGACATGCAAAACTATTCTATAGAACTATTCTATTCTAGAACTAGTCATGCATATCTTCATGTTCTTAGATCCAAATCATTTAATTTTAATTTTTTTGATTTCAGATCTGATCACATCTCATGTGACATCTGAAATCACTTTATTTTCTAATTAAAATAAAATTAAAATCAGATCTAAACAATTTTAGAACCATGGCTCTGATACCAGTTGAAGGGAAAATCCTGATTTCCCGGGTCCAGGTTCGTTCCAGATCTGATTAGATCAAGAGATATATTTCAAAAATTTTCTCTTGATCTTAATCAGATCTTGATATGTTTCAGATCTGATTCTTATTATTTTAATAAATAAAATAAAAAGATAAATTAAATCAAAATTTAATTTACCTTGATTTGGGTAATCCTATTACCCTGTAGATGATCCTGATTGCAGCGGAAGGTTCTGGATCTTAGCCACGCAAGCGCCTGGCCTCTACCGGTATCCACTCAGGGTTGGATCTGGAGATCCTCTTCTTCTCTATCACACCTCCAAAAAATCAGATCTGGATCTGATCTGGAGGATCTTCAAAACTCTTTTGAAGATCTGCAGTCGTCCTTTGCAGCAGCGCAGCCTTCTTGCTTTTGATCGCCTTTCCTTGATCTGAATCGCACCAAACTAAGTCCAAAACACCTTTTGGGACGTGGAGAGCAAGAGGAGAAGAGACTATGGCATGGAGAAGGAGGGGAGAGGCAGCCTTGGGGCGTATGGGCTAATAGAGAACTCATTTAAAATTAGGGTTGGGCGCAGGGTCTTATTTATAGACCTCTTGTGATCCAACTCCTCTTCCTCTCAACCAATCACAACCCTTTGTGAAATCAGATCTAAATCTGATTGGTGGGATGACATCACCTGATCTAATTAGAGAGTTCCCCTGGATTCCTCCTTAGATGGGTGCCTAAGACCAGTCAAAGTCTGGATTCCTTAGGAATGCCACTCAAAGTAGGAATCCAAGTCCAAGCAAGGACTGGAGTCCCATCCTATATGGGACTCCTAGGCATCCCTATCCATGGGCGCATGCCTCCCTAGGCGTGCCCCTTTCCCTCCTTTCCAATTTCTAGCAAGGGGACAAGCTCCTATCTACTCTCCTAATGGGTGCATGACACATGGGTCAGATGTTTAACCAGTCAAAGGTCAGACTTTTGACCAAAGTCAAAAGACAAGAAATAGGCAGGTGACCAAAAATGGCAGGTAATGTCTCAAATTTATCTTTATAAATTAAGACAATCCTTTTCTGACTTGGACAAGCTCCAGTCAGACCATATGAAAGGCCCTGATTGAGCACAAACTCCTTTGGCTCAGTCGAGACAACTTTTATGATTAGAAGGAGAACTGATAGTAAAAGAAGAACGTTAGGTTCAATCGAGTGCTAGCACGATTTTCCTTGAACCTAATTGAATCTCATTCAGATCAATTGAACTAGATCAGTTCAATTGATGATCACCAGATTCAAACCCTTGTTTGTGTGACCCAGTTAGGTTCAGTTCTGTATGGTAATGGGATATGTCATGATCTCTATCATCGACATCATCGAAACTCCTTTCGATGGATCAGAACTCTTCTGATTCGAACAGCTAGAATGATCGATCATCTAAATCATTCTAATTGCTCCCAAAATCCACCAGTGACACCTAGCAGTATATGGTGGCAACCCATCAGAGCTGAATGCGAACCTCTTGGTGCAGCTACCTGTGTGATTAAGTTCTTCTATCTTGAGCCCCGATCAGATTAGGGTTAAGGTGAACTCGTCAAACCCTAGTCTCTGTCATATGATGTAATCATTCGATTCAAGTCCAATGTGAAAATCTAAATAGAAACTCTTTCTATTATTTCACTCTGCCATGGCCATGGGCTTCTGGACTTGATTCTCATGATCATCATAGGGCTACTCCTCTACCACCGAGGTAGATAGATTCCATCTTGATGCAATCCAGTTCCTACAATGAACATGCTATAGCCAACATACACCTCAGGGTTTCCATATGGCTAGGAGACCGAGTAATGGTGTAGTCAAACTATAACACCCTCAAGGTGAACTGCCGATGCATCTCAGGTCAAAGAACCAGACACACTACTGCAGCATCGAGTCAGTCATTGACGAGAAGGTAGACTTCCTAATGACTACTCGAGGTGGTCACGCTCAGTGCCCTCGTTCTCTAACGAGTACCTGTACTCTCGCTCCGGTGTCTCCACACCGTAGACTCAAGACTCATCTACTAAAGAGAAGCGATCGTACACCAACCTTTCCGGATCAATCACCATCCTCGTGATGATCCTATGGTCGGGAGCATTTTATGAGTTCATAACAAAAATTCATGTCTTAAATTTTCAACTCTTAAAAATATGAATTATCATTACCATTAACTCAAGGAATGTATCATAGACACTAAATACATATTTGTGATAGAAAATAACCTATTTTATTATTTATAGTCAAAATTATAATTTTGCCCCTAGAAGTATATTACAAGTGTCAGCCAATTCTGGCTTCTAGGGCACACATATCTAAGAATTTACTATGGTAGCAAAATCTTAAATGATGCACAGCTTAATTACACTACCACTGAAAAGAAGTTTCTAGCCGTTGTCTTTATCCTTGAAAAATTTAGATCCTATTTGGTTGGGTCCTACACCATTGTGTATACTGACCATTCAGTCATTAGACATCTCTTAGCAAAGAAAGATGCCAAGGCGTGCTTAATTGGATTGATCTTGCTCCTTCAAAAATTTGACTTAGAAATTAAGGACAAGAAAGGAACAAAGAAAGCAGTAGCTGATCACTTATTCCAAATCATAGTCGCACCATTTAGTGAACCACCTATTAATAAATTTTTTTCTGTCGAATAACTCATGTCTGTGTCCACTGAACCATGGTATACTAATATTGTCAACTATATAGCCATCGATAAAGTTTCTTCCTGACCACTCAAGACAAGCATAAATTCTTCGCCCAAGTGAAGTATTTTATTTGGGATGACCCATACCTGTTTAAACAGTGTCCTGATCAGATCATTAGGAGGTGTATTCCGAACAATGAGGCTAGAAGTGTTTTATCTTTTTGTCATTACCAAGAATGTGGTGGTCACTTCACGTCCAAAAAGACTGCTACACAAGTCCTCCAATGTGGATTTTATTAGTCCAATTTATTTAGAGATGCACATGAGTATTGCAGAAGTTGTACTCGATGTCAACAAATGGGTTGAATCACCAAGAGAAATATGATGCCACTTAATCCAATCTTGGTGGTCGAAATTTTTGATGTATGGGAGATTGATTTCATGGGACCATTTCCAAACTCCTTTAGAAATGAAGATATTTTAGTAGCTATCGATTATATCTCTAAGTGGATAAAAGCTATTTCTTATAGATTAATAGATAGCAAAGTGATCATTAAATTCCTCAAATAAAATATTTTGTCCCATTTTGATACCCCTAGAGCAATCATTAGTAATCGAGAGACACACTTTTGCAACCGATCCTTTACTGCTTTATTGAAAAAGTATAATGTCACCTATAAGTTGGCCACACCGTATCATCCTCAAACTAGTGAGCAAGTAGAAGTTTCCAACAGACAAATCAAATAGATCCTGGAGAAAACTGTTAATGCTAATAGAAATGATTAGTCCTTAAAACTTGTAGATGCACTTTGGGCATACCGCACGGTCTTTAAAACCAACCTAGGAATGTCTCCTTATAGGATTGTGTTTGAAAAACCTTGTCACTTGCCTGTTGAGATAGAGCACAAAGCCATGTGGGCCATCAAGAAATTAAATATAGACTTGGACATAGCCGGAAACCATAGAAAGCTTCAAATAAATGAATTAGAAGAACTTAGAAATAAAGCTTACGAAAATGTCAGGATATAAAAGGAACGAATAAAAGTATTCTATGATCAAGCAATTCTTAGAAAATCTTTTACTTCTGGATAGAAAGTTCTTTTATATAATTCTAGATTACACCTCTTCCTTGGAAAGCTAAGATCTAAATGGACAGGACCATTCCTAGTTAAAGAAGTTTTCTCACATGGAGCTGTAGAAATTAAAAATTCAAGTAGTGGTGTTGTATTTAAAGTGAATGTTCAATTATTAAAATCATTCTTGAAATTATCCACTGAAGCCATTGAGGAAGCCGTGGTTCTTTATGAACCAACATATCCTAGTTGATCTATTTTCTGAGTTAGTTTGGCTGAAGACTTTAAGCTTAGCGCTGCTGGGAGGCAACCCAGATTCTTGCATTTTAAATTTTTCTTTTTAGTTTATTTAGATTTTACTTCAATCAATGTCGAATAAGTTGGAGGAAAAAATCAAAAAAAATATATGAAGACACCTGCTGAACCAAGGATACATCAAATCAGGTGTATTCTTCCCTTTTTACTTATTGGATTGTTATTTTCTTACCTCATTGAAGTCACTATAGAATAAGTTGGAGGGTGAGGGATAAATAAACTTTGAACTTTACTTTGAATCTTTGCACTCATAAATTTATTGATATTCATATATTTGACTATGTGTCAAACTTGAGTAACATTAGACATTTTAGAAGTATCTGATGCACAAGTCAGATAAGTTGTGAAAGTATTGAGGGACTGCATATTGATAAAATTCAATAGAATGGTTGAGTCTAGAATAAAAATTTATTTTTGAGTATTTCTAGCCTTCTTATTAATATCTAAAAAGAGTCGACCTTTTATGAGTATAAGTGGTATATGTGAATGCACATACTTTCTTTTATTAAAAAAATATTGATTTTTCACCGAGTAACTGGGTCTGGTTGACTAAGTAAGCAATGATATTCACGTCAAAAAGTCGGCTATGTTAAAAAAAAAATAGCTAAGTTTCAATCTGTAGCCTATTTGACTCGAGTCAGTAAGTCCAAGAGATGTTTTAGACCTAATGCCCTAAAGCCAATTGGTTTGGAAGTTATTGGCCCAACACTCACTACAACAGTTAAATAGAAAGCTTAAGTGGTTAATACATTATACGGACTGTATTTTTAAGAAAAAAATAAAGGAATAAATGTGTGAATACGAAACCACAGCCTATCTTAGAGTTAGACGATCCAAGGGTAAAAATAGGAATGAGTCAACAAAACCTTTTATGAATTTTATATTCTTTGCTCAATTATTCTATCGGATAGCCTTAATATCCTAATGACATGCTTTGATAATTTTTTTTTGGTGGATAACATGTACTTTTAAAATTATTAAATGATCATTCATGTCGAAAAAAGTCAGTATTGTATATCAATATTATTTTTTATTCGAGGACGAGTAAAATTTAAGTCGAAAAGTATGATGAATACATTAATTATAAAATAAAAAATATTAAAATTTATGCTATTTTATTTTTTATTTATATTTGATATTTTTTATAATTTTTATAAAAATAATTAATTTTAAAATTTTAATCATAAATTAACTAAAAATGGTCTTCCAACATATATAGATGAAGCTCAGATTTAAATTTAGATTTGTTTCATGTAAAGTAAAGATACATGAACATGAACATATGGAAAAAAAGTGGATGCATGGAGCAATAATAAAAAAAAAAAAGGATTGTTTTTGGGAGAAGTAGGTGTTGGCTTTAGCAATTAATGATAGGCCCAAAGCGTTTAATGCTTAAAAGATGTGGGCGTGGCTTGGGACGGGTTCTTTGTTGGCTGGCTGGTGCATTTATTGAAGAAAAGCTGGGACTTTGTGGGCTTTGGTAACTCACGAGACATATGGATGGATGCTGGACCATACGGGCGTGCGGATATGTGAAATAAAGGCAGCTGGGCACATGAGTTCGGGCTGGTGAGTGGACACGAACGCGGAGCCGCATTTCTTCGCACGAACGTGGGATGCAAAATCAACACGGATGTTTAGAATTTAAGAAAGAAAAAAAAAAAGAAATAACAGAAAAAAAAATTAACTTGAATGATAAGTTTTTTTTTTAATCTTATCTTTCATCCTCTTTCTTCCATCTTATTTTTTTATTTTTTTTTACTTTTCCATCTCATCCATATATTTTTTAATCCATATATTTTTCATTATACCCACATCTAAAAAAAAATAAAATTTTTCTTCCTTCTAACACCTATAAGTAAAGCCCAATACCTCTATCTTGGGATATCTCTTCATACCATAACTTTTGTAAGGGTTCGTGTGATAGGCGAGAATACCTACTGTTGAGGATAAACCCTGCTCCTGCCAAAGTCCAGTTCGATCCTCAGCCTAATACAATCAATAGCCACGGAAGAGCTTCAGTGGACGGATCTTAGCCGTATCCCTTCAACCGACCGAACTCCTCAACGGCCGAGCTCCTTCGAATCTCTTCAGCCGACCAAACTGCATAGAAGCCGAGCTCCTTGGACTCCCAGCGGTCCAGCTCCTACCGAACTCCCTAGCGATCGAGCCTTAGCCGCGCACCTCCAACCAGACGCCTACGGGAGCCGAACTCCTTTCGAGTTTCCTCTTCAGGAGTCCGAACTCCTCCGAAATGGGTACACGTCAAAGTCTTTCAACCCTTCATTCGGCCCCAAGCGGCTCAGTATCAAGATAGCTGCAGCCATCACCATCAGTCCGCCGCAAGCGATAGCGACCCACTACCAGACAGCGATGGCTGTCACCATCAACCCACTACAGATGATGCCTTCCCCGGGGACTGACTCCGCCGGACCTCAAGTAGCCCGCCAGCATGCGGCTACAGCTATCACCATTAAGCTCCGTCTATAAAAAGGACCCTCCTGATACGCTAACTCTAACCTCTGATCTCTAAGCTCTATGCTCTCCTCTTCTTCTCTAAGCTCTACAGAACTCATTTCCAAGCACTCCATTCCTGTTGGCCAGAGCTGACTTGATCGTCGGAGGGTCCTGCCAGAGCCACCCCCACCAGTTTCGAATGGGACTTTGTTTTGCAGGTCTCCGGTGGCGACCTCGTGCACCTCCGCTCCAACTGATTCCGACGACGACCAGTTTCTGCACTAACAGTTTGGCGCTAGAGGAAGGGCGCTGAACCTCCGAGGTCCCCTTGTTCTTAAAGGAGTGCTCGGTGATGATTTCTCTCTTCTCTCTCTAGAGATCTCTCTTCTTTCTCACTAGAGTTCTTTTCCGAAGAGAAAATGCCTCTCAAGAGAGCTTCGACTCGGCGATCGACGGCCTGCGCACTAGGTCCATCTGCTCCCGTTTCAGCCCCGACAACCCAGGTTCCACCTGAAGACACCATAGATGTGGAGTAGTTCAATCTGCTGGATGGGTTTGTGGCCCCATCGAGATGATACAGACCGTGCAACAACCTCCGACGGAGACTTTGCCAGCAAACCCGCCATGAGGATGCGAGGAACCGGCCTTAAGAAAGAGCATTTGGGCATACCAATCGCACTTAGGAAGGAGAAACGGAGAGCAGAAGTTCCCCCACAGAAGGTTTTGCAAGGAGGCGGAATGAAGTTCAGCCGCGTCCATAACCTCTTTGTGCAAGCGAGGCCGAACTCCCCTTGAAGCTCATCATCAAGGAAGCCCCGACAAAGGGGCATGGAGTTCTCCCACGGAGGGTTTTGTAGGAAAGCGGAATGAAGTTTGGTGCAAGTGAGCCTGAACTCTCCCTCGAGCTCGTCATCGAGGAAGCTCCGATAGAGGGGTATGAACTTCTCCCATAGAAGGTTTCGCAAGAAGGTGGAACGAAGTCCGATCGCATCCACGACCTCCATGGCGCAAGCGAGGCCGAACTCCCCTCGAAGCTCATCATCATGGAAGCCCCGACAAAGGAGCATGAAGTTCTCCCGTGGAAGGTTTTGCGGAAAAGCGGAATAAAGTTCGACGCAAGCGAGGTCGAAGTCACCCTCGAGCTTGTCATCGAGGAAGCCCTGACAGAGGGGCATGAACTGTTAGATATATGTGCCTTAGAAGCCAGAATTGGCTGACACTTGTAATACACTTCTAGGGGCAAAATTGTAATTTTGACTAAAATCAATAAATGAGTTATTTTCTATCACATATGTGTATTTAGTGTCTGTGATACATCCTTTGAGTTAATGGCAATGATAATTCATATTTTCAAGAGTTAAAAATTTAAGACATGAATAATCATTATTAACTCATAAATTGCTCCTGACCATAGGATCATCACAAGGATGGTGATTGATCCAAAAGATTGGTGTACAATCGCTTCTCTTCAGTAGATGAGTCTTGAGTCTACGGTGTGGAGACACAGGTACTCGTTAGAGAACGAGGGCACTGAGCGTGACCACCTCGAGTAGTCATTAGGGAGTCTACCTTCTCGTCAATGATGACTCGATGCTGCAGTAGTGTGTCTTTGACCTCATCCTGTTAGATATATGTGCCCTAGAAGCCAGAATTGGCTGACACTTGTAATACACTTCTAGGGGCAAAATTATAATTTTGACTATAATTAATGAAATGGGTTATTTTCTATCACACATGTGTATTTAGTGTCTGTGATACATCCTTTGAGTTAATGGTAATGATAATTCATATTTTCAAGAGTTGAAAATTTAAGACATGAATAATCATTATTAACTCATAAACAGCTCCCGACCATAGGATCATCACGAGGATGGTGATTGATCCGGAAGGTTGGTGTACGATCGCTTCTCTTTAGTAGATGAGTCTTGAGTCTACGGTGTGGAGACACCGGAGCGAGAGTACAGGTACTCGTTAGAGAACGAGGGCACTGAGCGTGACCACCTCGAGTAGTCATTAGGAAGTCTACCTTCTCGTCAATGACTGACTCGATGCTGCAGTAGTGTGTCTGGTTCTTTGACCTGAGATGCATCGGCAGTTCACCTTGAGGGTGTTATAGTTTGACTACACCATTACTCGGTCTCCTAGCCATATGGAACCCTGAGGTGTATGTTGGCTATGACATGTTCATTGTAGGAACTGGATTGCATCAAGATGGGATCTATCTACCTCGGTGGTAGAGGAGTAGCCCTATGATGATCATGAGAATCAAGTCCTGAAGCCCATGGCCATGGCAGAGTGAAATAATAGAAAGAGTTTCTATTTAGATTTTCACATTGGACTCGAATCGAATGATTACATCATATGACAGAGACTAGGGTTTGACGAGTTCACCTTAACCCTAATCTGATCGGGGCTCAAGATAGAAGAACTTAATCACACAGGTAGCTGCACCAAGAGGTTCGCATTCAGCTCTGATGGGTTGCCACCATATACTGCTAGGTGTCACTGGTGGATTTTGGGAGCAATTAGAATGATTTAGATGATCGATCATTCTAGCTGTTCGAATCAGAAGAGTTCTGATCCATCGAAAGGAGTTTCGATGATGTCTATGATAGAGATCATGACATATCCCATTACCATACAGAACTGAACCTAACTGGGTCACACAAACAAGGGTTTGAATCTGGTGATCATCAATTGAACTGATCTAGTTCAATTGATCTGAATGAGATTCAATTAGGTTCAAGGAAATCGTGCTAGCACTCGATTGAACCTAACGTTCTTCTTTTACTATCATAAATAAGTTGTCCTGACTGAGCCAAAGGAGTTTGTGCTCAATCAGAGGCCTTCATATGGTCTGACTGGAGGTTGTCCAAGTCAGAATAGGTTGTCTTATTTGTAAGACATTACCTGCCATTTTTGGTCACCTGCCATTTCTTGTTCTTTGACTTTGGTCAAAAGTCTACCTTTGACTGGTCAAACGTTGACCATTGACCCTTTGACTTTTGACCACATGTCATGCACCTATTGGAGAGCTGGTGGGGGCCTGTCCCCCTGCCAGAACCTGGCAAGGAGAAGGGCGCACGCCAAGGGTGGCGTGAGCCCAAGTAGGAGGCGCCTAGGAGTCCTTGTTGGACAAGGACTCCACCTCCCTTTTGGATTCCAATCAGAGTTCTACTAAGAATCCAGTTTGACTGGTCTTAGGCGCCCTCTAAGGAGGAATCCAGGGGTCTCTATTCCAACCAATCAGATTTAGATCTGATTTCACAAAGGGTTGTGATTGGTTGAGAGGAAGAGGAGTTGGATCACAAGAGGTCTATAAATAAGACCCTGCGCCCAACCCTAATTCCAATGCTATTAGATACGCCCCAAGGCTGCCTCTCCCCTCCTTCTCCATGCCATAGTCTCTTCTCCTCTTGCTCTCCACGTCCAAAAGGTGTTTTGGACTTAGTTTGGTGCGATTCAGATCAAGGAAAGGCGATCAAAAGCAAGAAGGCTGCGCTGCTGCAAAAGGACGACTGCAGATCTTCAAAAGAGTTTTGAAGATCCTCCAGATCAGATCCAGATCTGATTTTTGGAGGTGTGATAGAGAAGAAGAGGATCTCCAGATCCAACCCGAGTGGATACCGGTAGAGGCCAGGCGCTTGCGTGGCTAAGATCCAGAACCTTCCGCTGCAATCAGGATCATCTACAGGGTAATAGGATTACCCAAATCAGGTAAATTGAAATTTGATTTAATTTATCTTATTTTATTTTATTTATTAAAATAATAAGAATCAGATCTGAAACATATCAAGATCTGATTGAGATCAAGAGAAAATTTTTGAAATATATCTCTTGATCTAATCAGATCTGGACGAACCTGGACCGGGAAATCAGGATTTCCCTTCAACTGGTATCAGAGCCATGGTTCTAAATTGTTTAGATCTGATTTTAATTTTATTTTAATTAGAAAATAAAGTGATTTCAGATGTCACATGAGATGTGATCAGATCTGAAATCAGAAAAATTAAAATTAAATGATTTGGATCTAAGAACATGAAGATATGCATGACTAGTTCTAGAATAGAATAGTTCTATAGAATAGTTTTGCATGTCTTTGATTTAATCTGATTAAATCATATTTTAGATCTTCTTATTTACTATTTTCTGATATTATAAGTGTTATAATAACATCTGATAAACAGCAAATAAAAATTATTTAATTTTAAATATCATATGAGATATGATAGATGCATGACTAGACTAGTTGTAGAATAGTTCTACATAATTGTCTAGATTAGAATTTATTTTGATTAGATCAATTTAAATCTAATTTTTTAGATTATTATGTGATAATTTAGATCTGAAAACATGCATGATTTGATACATGAGATGTATGCAAAATATGCCATGATTAGATCTACTTTATATATGAGATATATGATATAGATCTGATATTGTTTTGTAGTATTGAATGTTCCTGATTAAGGCGTTCCTCTTGGCCGTCCGGTCATAAGAACGAAGAAGGGTTTAAAGGCCCTCTCTTCCCATTCGATGGGGTGTTCTTATGACGTGTAGGGGTGCTGCGTGTTCGTCCTTAATCAGAAACCCAAAACTTACTTTCTGCAAAACCCTAGATCCTGAAACCCTAGGATTTATTGTGCATATTTTGTTTATGAACCCAACTTAATTAAGAATTAAGTTTATGGAATATTAATTAGGTCTAAAATTGAGAATTTCAGATCTAAGACATATTCATAATACTGGGTTCGGGCTTGGGTAGCTCAATTAGGTCTAAGCGGTTGATCAAACCGAATCAAGAGTTGGTTAGATGGGATCAACAATGCTTAAATTGACCAGCCTAATAGGATTAAGTCTGGGTCAAGATCGAGTCACGATCAAGCAAGACCTAATTAGGCTCAGAGGTTAGAGTCTGGATTGTAGGCTAACCCAATTGGTTCTGACTCAACAATTTGGTGTCTAAGGTAAGTTTGGCACAGACGACCGACTGGTTTTTAATTGGAAGCTACTCGACCTGAATGCGTTCTTGTGCGAGTTAACGGCATATTCCTTCCACCGGTCTCACTTACCTGGCCATATCTGTTGACACAGTTCTGATCTGAGGTGGTCAATAATCCGAGCTGACCCATGCCACTAGGTTAGTCATAATTGTTATGACTAAGCCAAGTCTAGTTTAATGAGACCTGAATCAATTCTCCCTAAGAAAAGATTAAGTCCGAGGTCTTCCACCATTGTAGACGTGCGGGCCCTTCCCGGGGTTGATTGTTCTCGGCTGGATACAGTGGCTCAGTTGCACCGGGAA
>QRFJ01006071.1:0-44308 GCA_006176705.1 Cocos nucifera | reverse complement strand
CACAACCAAGGAACTATGAAACCCAATCAGATTGAGCCAATCAATCACTACCTCATCCATCTCATAAATCATAAAGAATTTTTCATCCCCCTAAAGATACTTAGGTACAATTCAGAGGACGTAGAGAAAATGATCCTCACAAAAAAAGGAGTTCATGGTAATGATCCCAAAACTTATGATGAGGCGATATCAGATATCGACTTTGAAAAATGATTAGAGGCAATGAAGTCAGAGATTGACTCAGTGCACTCGAACCAAGTCTAAATCTTGGTAGATCCACCTGAAGATATAGTACCTATTGGGTGTAAATGAATCTTCAAGAGAAAAATAGGTACCAATGGAAATGTAGAGATATTCACAGCAAGGTTGGTAATGAAAGGGTATAGTTAGTGCAAAGGCATTGACTATCAGGATACTTTTTCGCCAGTAGCCATGCTCAAATCCATCCACACATTGCTTACTATTGCAGTCTATTTTGATTATGAAATATGATAGATGGACGTAAAAATGACATTCTTAAATGGATATCTTGAGGAAGATATCTATATGGAACAGCCGCTGGATTTCACATCCAGTGATACCGATCATAAGGTCTGCAAGTTGTAAAGGTTCATATATGGACTTAAGCAAGCATCTCGGAGTTGGAATGCTCATTTTAATGATGTGATCAAATCATTTGGATTTATCAAGAATGAGGAGTTCTGTATTTTCAAAAAGATCAATGGAAGTGCTGTTGTCTTTCTTGTACCGTACATAGATGACATCCTCCTAATTGAAAATGATATTTTCATGTTGACTACGATCAAAATATGATTGTCTAAAGAATTCTCCATGAAAGACCTAGGAGAGGCATCTTTTATTCTAGAAATTAAGGTCTATAAAGATAGACCAAATAGGATGCTGGGTCTCTCATAGAAGATATAGAAAAGGTGTTAAAGAAGTTTAGCATGAAAAACTTCAAGAGGGGATTGGTGCCCTTCAGACATGGCATTCATCTCTCTAAGAAGATGCATTCTAACACACCTGAGGAGATTAAATGCATGAGCAAGAACCCTTATGCTTCAGTAATAGGAAGCCTCATGTATGCCATGCTATGTACATGATCTGATATTGCCCATGCTGTGAGTGTCACGAGCAGGGATCAATCGAATCCAGGCGAAGAGCACTAGACTTCTTTGAAATGTATCCTTAAGTACTTGAGAAGGACTAAGGATATGTTTCTAGTCTTTGGTAATGAAGAACTCCAAGTCTCAGGGTAAACAAACTTGAATTTTATGTCCGATATAAATGATCAAAAGTCGACATCTAAAAGTTTATTTATTTATAATAATGATGCTATCAGCTGAAAAAATTTTAAGCAGATGGTGATAGCAGATTCCATCATGGAAGTAGACTACATCGCTACATCAAAAGCTCCAAAGGAGGCATTTTGGTATACGAAGTTTACCGCATAGCTTGGAGTGATGCCATCAGATGTCGTCTCTCCGTACTGCGATAATAATGGCGCTATAGTCCTAGCTAAGGAGCCAAGGTCTCACCAAAAATCCAAGCACATCGAGTGGTGATACCACCTTATCTGCGATAACCTTGAGAAGAAATACATCGAGATCAAAAGAGTCGACACTGTAGATAATGTGGCTGACCCGCTGACAAAGCCATTGAGCCAGTAGAAGATCAAAGCCCATCTTGAGAAGATGGGACTTAGATTTATTGTCAATTGGCTTTAGATCAAGTGGGAGTTTGTTAGATGTGTGCCCTACAAGCTAGATTGGCTGACACTTATAATACACTTCTAAGAATAATTTTATAATTTTGACTATAAATTATTAAATGAATTATTTTTCTATCACTGTGTGTATTTAAAAGTGTCTGTGATATATCCTTTGAGTTAATGGTAATGATAATTCATATTTTTAAGAGTTAAAAATTTAAGACATGAATTTTCATAATTAACTCATAAATTGCTTCCAACCGTAGGATCATCACGAGGATGGTGATTGATCCAGAAGGTTGGTGTATGAGTGCTTTTTTAGGATAGATGTATCTTAAGTCTACGGTGTGGAGATACTGGAGTGAGAGTATAGGTACTCGTTAGAGAATGAGGACACTAAGCGTGACCACCTCGAGTAGTCATAAGAAAGTCTACCTTCTCATTGATGACTGACTCGATGCTGCAGTGGTGTATATAGTTTTTTTGATTTAAGGTGCATCGGTAGTTCATCTTGAGGGTCTTATAGTTTGACTATACCATAACTCAATCTCCTAGCCATTCAGAACCCTGAGGTGTATGTTGGCTATAGCATGTTCATTGTAGGAATTAGATTGCACCAATAGGGGATCTATCTACCTCGATAGATGAGGAGTAGCCCTATAATGATCATGAGATTAAGTCCTTAAGCCCATGGTCATGGTAGAGTGAAGATTATAGAAAGAATTTCTATTAGAATTTCATATAGGACTCGAATTGAATGATTAATTCATATAACGGACATTGGATTTGACGAGTTCACATTAACCCTAATCCTATCGAAGCTCAAGATAGAAGAACTCAATCACACAGGTAACTATACTGAGAGGTTCATTTTCAGTTCTGATAGGTTGCCACCATATACTGCTAGGTATCACTGGTGGATTTTGAAAGCAATTAAAATGGTTTTGATGATCAATCATTCTAATTGTATGAATCAAAAAAATTCTGGTCCATCGAAAAGTATTTTGATGATGTCGATGATGAAGATCGCGATATATCTCATTATCATATAGAATTTAAAACTAATTGGGTCACACAAATAAGGGTTCGGGTCTGAATGTCATCAATTGATCTAACTTAGTTTGATTGATCTGAATTAGATCCAACCAAGTTCAAGGTAATCGTGCTAGCACACGATTGAGCCTAACTTTCTCCTTCTGAAATCTTTCTGATTCATCACAACCAAGTCAAATTTGATTTGACTCATTCTTATATTTTGAATAGGTTTTTTTTCATCTAACTAGAACAAGTCCAGATTAGATTAATTGTAGAAATTAAATCCATTCGTAGTCGAATTGGACTAGGGTCAAAAGTTGACCTATTTGAGAGAATTGAGGGTCACCTGATTAGATGCTTCTAAAAAATTCTTTAGAAATTATTTTGATCTAATTTTTGGATATGTGATGGAGTATGGATTATATATTGGGTGTACCAAATTTTGCAATTTTTGGAGGTTTCTAGACTTAGTTATGATAGAGTTTGATTTGAATCAAACTCTTGAGGGAAGAGTCCTAGGCGTAGTGGACTCTTCCTTATCTATCATGCCATAGATCTTCGTAGAACATAAAACTTCTAGATTGATTTTGGCATCAAAAATTAGATGGATTTGGGGTTTCTCTGGAGATCAAGTCTAGGAGTCCAATGGTCAAAGAAATGAAAATTTTGGTCAAAGAGGGACTCTAACTTGGCACTATGCTTTTGTATAAGAACCCTTGCACCAAGGCTCTTCACATAGAAATATTTTTAATACCCAAAGGCTACCATTCTAGATATCTGGCACCCTCTCTAATCTCTCTCTCCCTCTCTTCTCATGCCTAAAAAGTTAGACACAAATTGATGAAGAAGATCTAAGCTCTTGACAGACTTTCTCCTCGAGCCTAATCTATCTTTCGATGTCACCTTCTTGAATAAACTATTTTTCAAGAAAGATGGCGTGTCGACTTACAATCACATTATGATCTTTCGGAAGATAGAAAAAATATTCTAATGACTCTTTAGGATATCCAATAAATCGAGCTCTAAAGAATCTAGACTCTAATTTATCTGCCTGTTGTCTCTTGATATGGGTCGAACAATCCCAAATTTTGAGATGACTCAGACTTGGTTTCGTACCATGCCATATCTCATACGGTATGGTAGGAACGATTTTAGATGGAACTCTATTCAGTAGATATATAGCAGTCAGCAGACTATGTCCCCAAAGAAACTCAGGAGGTCCATGAAACTCATCATGGATCCGACCATATGTAATAGGCTCTGATTTCTCCATTCTAAAATTTTATTGAGTTGAGGCATTCTAGGTGGAGTCCATTAAGAGATTATGCCATTATCCTTAAGATAGTCTAAGAATTCTTAACTAAGGTATTCGCCTCCTCGATCTGATTGAAGAATCTTAATGAATTTTCTTATTTATTTTTCTACTTCGAGTTTGAATTTCTCAAATTTTTCAAAAGCTTCAGATTTGTATTGCATCAAATACACACATCCGTACCAAGATAAATCATCGATAAAGATGATGAAGTAGATGTGCCCCTTGCTGGCATATCAAATGGGCCGATACATCAGTATGTACTAGGGTAAGTAAGTCTATGGCCCTTTTCCCATGTCCTATAAAAGAAAGCTTGATCATTTTGCCATGAAGGCATGATTCACAAATCGGATATGACTCAAAAGTTAATGGACCTATTAGTCCATATTTCTTCAATTTGTTAATTCTATCTTCAGCTATATAACCTAGCCTATGGTGCCACAGGTACCTTTCATTAACACTATCTCTAGATCATTTTGATCCTATGGCATTCATGTTTTGCTCGACAGACTCAATGACGAGCATTCCTTTAGAAGGTCCTTCTTCCTGCTTGTTCTTTAAGCTGGCTAGGTAAAGAGGGCAGTTTCACTTTTAATAGCCATCAATGTTGCAATGAAAATATTTTTTTTTATTTACAGCCTTCTTTTTTGGCTCTATCTTCTTGTTCTTCCCACCATCCACCTTCTGCTTCTTCATGGACTTCTTCTTTCCAAAAGACTTTCTCTTAGAAGAAGTTTGCTCCATAGTAAGTACTGAGTCTTTAGAATCTTTCATAGAAAGCTTAGCAGTAACCAGCATATTCATGAGCTCAGTCAAGGTATTCTGAAGTTTATGCATATGGTAGTTTATAATGAACTATCCATATGCATCAGTTAAGGACTACAGAATTATATCAGTTTGCAAATCCTAATCTAACTTGACATCGAGCTTCTCAAGCTCTTCTAAGTTCTTGATCATCATCAGACAATGATCTTGAACCAACTACCCATCACGCATTAGAGCCTTAAATAGTCTTTTAGTGATTTGATATTTGGCTATGCGACTCTGTTCATCAAACAACTCTTGCAAGCGAGCCAACATTTGGCGGTTAGTCTTAATGTCTTCATGTTGGCACTGGAGCTCATCAGACATCAAGCCCAATATATAATACTTGGCTTTGTTATCTTCATCCATCCACTTCTCGAGAGACGCTCTCTGATCAGCGGATGGATAGACTGGTAAGGTGGAAGGATCCTGTTCTAACACATGTGTCAACTTCTCAAAACCTAAAATAATTTTGAAGTTTCGAAGCCTATCCTTGTAGTTGGATCCGGTCAGTCTATGGGTGTCCAGGATATGGGCTAGTGGGTTGGATGCAAACATCTTCCTATAGAGAGTCAAAATTTCTAGTTAGATTTTATAATTAGACTCAACCAATTTATTTAAAAATTTTATTTTTAAATAAATTAGACTTCTACTATTTCTTGGATCCCTATACTTCCTTGGTAGAGGTGGTAAAATCTCCATAATTATTAATTTTTAGTGGGTGGTATGGTCCCACCAACCGACTCGTCATCTCACCTAAAAGTTATTGACGATGGGTCAATCGATGAGTAGATAACTTTTGTTCAATGATTCTCTAATCATGGTGCACCCTAACCTGGTCTCTAATTCATGAATCTCACAGTGTCCGAAATATTGATCCACTCCTTAGTTAAGTTAGACCCACCATTTGCATATATTGAATTTCTGATTGGATCCCTCACCATATCTAAAATATTGAGCTTAATCCATCCTCCAACCTGTAGCATCTAATGCCTAATAGATATGGTTGCATCTTTTTGGTGCAACTGAACCACTGTATCCATCCAAGAACAATCAACCTCGGGAAGGGCCCACACATCTACAATGGTGAAAGATCTTAGACTTAATATTTTCTTAGAAAGATTTAATTTAGGTCTCTTTAAACTTAACTTGACTTAGTCATAATAATTATGGCTAACTTAGTGGCATGGGTTGGCTCGAATTGTTAGCCACCTCAAATCAGAATTGGATCGATACAAATGGCTAGGTAAGTGAGACCGATGAAAGGGATATGCCATTAACTTGACAAGAACATATTCAGATCGAGTAGCTCTCAATTAAAAATTAGTTGATCGTATCTGTCAAACTTACCTTAGACACCAAATTATCAAATCAAAATCAATTGGGTTAGCTTATAATCCAGGCTCGAACCGTGGAGCCAAATTAGGTCTTGACTTGATCGAGTCACATCTCAATGTGATTCGATCTTGACCCAAACTTATTCCTATTAGGCTGATCAAATCTAAGCTTTCTTTGATCCCACCTAACCAACTCTAGATTTGATTTGATCAATCGCTAGACCTAATTCAGCTACCCAAGCTTGAACCCAATTTTATGAATATATCTTAGATCTAAAAATTCATAATTTTTAGATCTAATTAATTTTATAATCTTAATTCTTAATTAAGTTTTGGTTCATGAATAAAATATATAATAAAAATTTTAGAATTTTAAGATCTAGAGTTTTACAAAAAAAATAAGTTTTGATTTCTGATTGAGGACGAACCCGCAGCACCCCTACACGTCATAAGAACATCCCATCGAATGGAAGGAGAGGGCCTTCAAACCCTACTTTGTTCTTATGATCGGACAGCCATGAGAAACTCAATCAGAAATATAATTTTTTACTACAAAATTAGTTAGATCATATATCACATATAAAAAGATCTAACTATTGAAAATTATGTCCCAAAGCCAATCATTAGCTTGTTGATGGTTGAGATGTTATAATTAATTTATTAATTAATAAAAAATATTTTGGCATCTTTTCTCATCATAAGTTTACATCTTTTAATGAACTCCATTATTGTGATGAGGTTCTTAGGATTATTTAGTTTTGATAAAGAGAGAATTTATCGATTAGTCCTTAAATTTATTTAGGATCAAAAGATAGGCTGTTAATTAGGATGATAGCGTCTATCGAGCATAGGTTGCTATATACCATATAGGTTGGTTGTCCTCTTAACCAAGATATATGGAGATACTAATATGGCATATAGATGAGATGTATGGATACATCGTCATTGAACGTGACCAACTCCAAAGCATTCTGCTATCGAGAATATCTTTGATGGGATATAGGTATAAGTATCCCTTAGACCTGAGATCACCTCAGTGACTTACAAGCAACTCACTGTGCTTTGGTACCGGACAAACTAAATTTCTAATTTAGCAATGAAAGGATTCTGGGCATAGTCAAGTACTTATAAAGTTGGAGTATGATCAAGATGGAATTGACCACTCCAAGAGTTGGAGAAGAATGTATCACTGTATTTCAATATAGCAAAATCTTGGCTAGGATAATCCATCAGATGGATTTGGTATTTTGAAATATAATATAGACAATCTGATCAGAGTTGACAGTTGAACTTTGATGTGTCCTACGAGCATTATGGTCAAGGGGATGAATTATATGAAAACTATATCCGCATGGGTTCTAAGGATGGTGTTCTACACCTTCGACCTATCCGGCCATCGGATATCATTGCTAGATGGTCACTTTGATTGGTACAAAAATTTAATTTTGTGCTATCAACTTAGGTTTGGACCTATGTGGTCACACATATTAAAGCTTATGATCTGATCAGATGGTTGATCAATGATTAAGAATCATTCTAGGGTTAAACATTCAATATGATTGGTATTTAACCTAGTGCAAGTGTTGTGGGGGATCGATTAGCAATTGGATTGCTAATTGGCTTAATTTGATTAAACCAATAGCCTGATATTAAGTCTAATTAAATATAATTTAATTATATTTGGTTTAGACTTGATTGGATCAAGTCTAATTGGTTTATTGGATAAGCCAAGTGGAAGGAAGAACTAGTCCTAGTCCAACTAGGACTCGGATTAACCCAATTTTCTAATTTGATTAAAAAATAAATTAAAATTAAATATAATTTAATTTAATTAAGTTCTTAAATGGGTTAGGATATTATTTAATTATATTGATTTAATCTTAATTTTATTTGATTAAAAAATCTTGTTTGACCAAGTCAAAATAGGAGTCCTAGTGTGACTAGGACTCCCTATCTCCTTGCACCACCTTGGTCCCAATGACCTCCATACCTATTTTTTAGGTATTTTTCATAGAAACTTTTCTTCCTAATTTTTATGCCACCTCTCTCCCTCCAAGTCATATTTGGAAGTTAGGTGGAAGACCAAGTCAAAGGAGGAATTGGTTTTGCTTAGGATTCTATGAGATTGAATCCTTATTGACCAAAACATCTTCCCTTGAGTGACACCCCCTCTTTTAATTAATTCTTCTCTTATTTTATGAAAATAATATCCTTTCTTGTGCACCCTCTCTTGCTAGTCCATGCCAAAAAATTGTGGAGGAGACGCCCAAGAGTTGGGCGCTCCAACAACTTCCCATGTTTGGATATTCCTAGTCTAGGAATTTGATCTAACTTGGACTCTTCTTTTTTCCTATTTATTGGATAAATTTTGTTCTAATTTTTTCACAGAATATAGATCTTTGGAAGAGGTTTGGGGTGTGCAAAAATCAGAGGAAGAAGGTCCTTGGGTGTGGGGGTTCCATCGGCACCAAACTAGGTGTCTAGGTGAGTGAAAAGAGAAGAAGAAGAGGGTTTTCTTCTAGGATTGTTTTATTTTCAATCTCTCCTTCTTTCTTTTGAGTTTTTCTGAGAGAGTCTATGATCATCAAACTCTCATCTTCCTTCTCATATTTTAGAGAGTCTAAATTTTGAGAAAGAGAGCATCGGATCAACCGTCAAAGAAGGATCAGCACAGTATTAGCATGCTGTGCTGATTTTCTACATCGGATTTCAGATCAGAGATCGTAGGCTCGTGTGGATGACTCCTAGAGGTCGAAAGCATGTGCGGCTCATGACTTTATCCTCAAGCCTAGATCAGTAAGTTAGAATATCTAAACTTGCTCAGATAATAGATCTGATCTATAAACTTCATACCTGCATTTGATGTAGTGTAGATCTAGGTTGATTTGATCAACCTTTTTCTTTCTTATTTGATTTTAATTTTTGATTTAATATCATATCTTAATCATATAATAGATCTGAGATTTAGATATTTAGATAGTTATTTAAATAAAATTTAAATTTATTTAAGTCTTTCACTGTAAGATCTTGAAAAAATTTCAAGATCTACCTATGAAATCCTAGATCTGATTCCTTCAATTGGTATCTGAGCCTAGGTTCTTATTACATGATTTTTGTGCATGTCTAGATTATTTTTTAGATTAGATCTAATTTATAATCTAATTATTAAATCTTAAAAAAAATATTTTAGATTGCATGGACTGCCTTAAGGTTGTCCTACTGTAAGGTTTATCCCTTACAGCGAATAGGTTATCCTAGTACGTGCTGATTTAAAATATTGATCATAAAATTTTAGATTAGATCTAAGAGATTTTATGATCTGATTAAAAATATTTTAACCTAATTTTAATAATCATAAATATGTTAGATTTGATCTAGAAAGATTTATGATTGATTATTATTGAAACTATTTCAATTACATGAACCTGTTTAGATTAGATCTAAAGCAGTTTTATATTTAGTTTACTTGCATATTGATTATGAATCAAATATGCAACTTGATTGATAGAACCATGTTATAAAAATATTTTACAAATATGAAAATTATTTTTGAAAAGCCGAACCCCAACCCTCAGTCCAAAACTTAATTGAGAATTAAGAAGTTGATTAATTAGGATCTAAGATTGTGAATTGAAGATCCTAAGACACGAATCATAACATATTGGGTTAAATGGGTTAATGGAGATTAGGTCCATTAATTGGGTTAGACCTAGGGTTAGATTAAAGAATGGACTTAATTAGAGAATTGACTAAATCTAATCAATTGTTGTCTTAGATCAGATCAAGGATTCTCTAGATCAATTACAATAGTTATAGTTGGTCAAGTCCATATTTTTCACAAGTCCCAAGATGGACTTGATTCTTGGCTATGCGGTCTAGCATGAACTATTAGGTTGATCTAATTGAAAATAATTAAACCAGTTGGTGTCTAAGGTAAATTAGATTAGTGGTTTTTAATTAGCAGCTCGCTTATCTTGCCATTTCTGATGGTGTCTAAAGCAAGCCTGACAGATCCTTCTACTGATCGAACTTACCTAGCCTCTTGGTGAGATTACGTTTTAATCAGATCGCTTAACTATTTGAGCTAACCCATGTCAGCTAGGTAAATCAGTTTGACTAATTTAGGTGCTCCTAGACTAGCCTATTAATGGTCTCCCTTAAGCTGAGTTGGTGAAGTTAGTGGAAGGATCATGACAAGCTGGTTAATCTGACCTACTCACTTCTATAAATAAATCATCTAAAATTATTAGGTCTCTAAAATAAAATAGTTATATGATAACTAGATCATAGCTTCCCATTAAAGTGGATGATAATGGGTCCATCAGTTGGATAATCATTGGAGGCCCAAAGGCCTGGTGCTTATCGGTTGATGAAATTATCATTCATTATATGACCTCTTGGATACATCTTTCTAAATGGTGGTCAGGTATGCCAACCAAAGTTGGGTCTGATCATTTATTGGTTGGATGGGCCAAGTATGGTCATGTTAATAATTGGACCTAACTGGATCCTTTTTTTAGAAGGCCAAAGCCAACTGATTAGGGCTTGGGGCAAAATTTAATTACTAAAAATTATTTAAAAAAATAATTGGTTATGAACCTACTCTTAGATGTACATGGGTGGGCCAACCAAAGTTGGACTTGTGTATAGTCTATGTGGATTCTAATACCCACCAAGAAATTAGGATAATTCCTCAAATTGGAGGTAGAGGCTACTAATTTGAATAAAATAGTGGAAGAAATCTTTTGATTAAAGTCCAAATCTTTGGATTTAATGAATCAATTACTAATTAGGTTTGGATTTTTCTTTATGCAGACATGGCCACTTCTCTATCACTCTGATCATTGTTGGATAATGATAAGTTGATGGAACCCAACTTCAGTAGCTGGTATCGAAAGTTGAAGATTATCCTAGAGCATGAATGGATCCTTTATGTACTGACCGATCCTGCACTTGAGGAGCCAGCTACCAATGCACATGGAATAGTCAGAGATACTTATCAGAAGTGGCTTAGTGATCGAACCATGGTGCGCTGCATTATGCTGGCTACGATGAGCGACGAGTTCATTCGCAAGTTTGAGACAGCTCAGCTAAACGAAATGCTCCAAGTATTGTAGGATTCTTTTGGCACACCCCATGATGTTGAGAGGCACAAGACTAGTTATACCATCTTCAATGCCAGAATGCAGTATGGTACCTCTGTCATTGATCATGTATCGTACATGATCAAACTGATAGAGCACTTGAGCAAGCTCGACTTTTGCTTGCACAAACAACTTGAGAAAGATGCAATACTAAACTCGCTATCCAAGTTTTATCTCTTATTCCTTACACATTATAGAATATCAAAGCCTGAAGTAGACTACCATGGGTTATTGGGGTTACTTCAAAACTTTAAGAAGGATCACCAACTCCATAAAAAGTTGGTGAACTTAGTGGGAGGTTCGTCTTCTCATTCTTGATCCTTTGAAAAAAAGAAGAACAAGAAGAAGAAAGCTAAGAAGGTGCATGTTCATGCTAGGACACCTGTGCAGGCTCAAACCCCAAAGAACAAACCCGATAAGAGTCAAGCTAAATGCTTCTTTTGTAAGAAGCATGGGCACTGAAAGAGGAACTATCCTCAATACATTGCCTTCCTAAATTTGAACAAGCAGAGAAAGAAGCAAGCTATTGCTGGATAAGATATTTATATAATAATTCCTTATAATTTCTCTATTTATAATATTACTGACTGGGTATTGGATACCGATAGCCCTTACCATATTTGTAATTCATTGCAGAGGTTGTAGGTGATAAGTACCATAAATTTATCAATAAAAGTATTAATTTATTAATTAATTTATATTAATTTCTAAGAATTAATGATCAATTTATATATAATTTTTGAGAAATTAATATTTTTATTAATTAAAAAATAATTTAAAAAATAATTAAAATTAAAAAATAAAATTTTATTATCAATAGAAAGAGCTTAATTTTTTGATCACAATAAAAAAAAATTGAAGTAAAACAGAGCTAAAACAGAGAAGATATGAATTTTTAAAGATAAAAGGAAAAAAAATTAAATTAAATAAAAAAGAAAAATGGCTCAGATGGCTCCGCAAGCCAAGCCGTCAAAGCCGACTCAACCGTAGAAGCCATCAGTCAGTCCATGATTTAGGCATGGACCGCCAGCTCAGTAGAAACTGGTGAATTACAGTGCGACACATGGCGGACCTAGACCCTTAAAGGGTCCAAGAAATCCATCGCAACTCATAGGGTATTTTGGACTTTTCACTTGACAACAGGAGGTGCTAATTGGTTGCGGTGTATGGTGTGGTCGGTCCATGAAGTCCATGGGAACAGTAATTGTGCGATCGGACAGGTGCGGTTGATTGCAGGCAAGATCGGACGACAGTGGTTATTTTCGGATTTGATTTGAATTCTATCAGTGATCTGGCACGATCCGATGGCCAAAAAACCAGCTGATGAAGATCCAATGGTCCAGAATGCTCCCGACGCACGATCAGCAGCCAGATTTACTCCATCAAGATGCGATCAGACGGCCAAAATTTAATCCGACCTGATTTGGGCTGATTCACATTCGATCTTGATGATTTTTGGATAGTTGGATCCCTATTGACGGTCAGATTTCATCCAAAGTAGCAGAATTCATCTAGGACTCCTTTTAATCTAATTTTTACTTAGATTTCTTCATATTTTGATGATCAAAGAGCCTTTTAGTCCCACATTACCCAGAAACAAACTCTCCAGCCCTCCTAGCTTTATAAAAAGGACCCCAGGCCTCTAGAAATCAATATCTTCGATCAAGGTGAAGCCTTGGTACAGGGTAAAGCCAGGCTCTAGGTTAATGGCTGCATCAAGGCAACTGATGTCGAGAGGAAAAGCTGGGTTTTTACACCATCTTTCCACCAATGCCGATCCAAGATCAGAGATTAGGCTATTTTATTTTATTTTATTTCATATATTTAAATTCTAAAATTTTAATTAATGAAAATTTTATTATTGCACTTTAATTCCAGCTTTTTTATTTTTATTATAATTTAATTTTTATATTTTAATTATTATTTTTTTTATTTTCCTTCTAGTAGATGCTAAGATCTAGATTTTAGTACCAAGTTTATTTTTCTGCATAATTTAATTTTCACTTTGCAATTCTAAATTTCTGACTTCAAATTCTATTTCCAAATTTTTTTTCTTTTAAGAAAATTAAAACTTTAAATCTAAAAATACTATCTTCCCTGTGAATTCGATCCGACTCACTACTATCTACGTATTTTTAATTATTTTAAGAAGTTGGATTAAACTGATAAACACGGTATTTTAACGACTACATCGCATTCCTATCAAATTTTTGGTGCCATTATCGAAGATTATTTTTTATTTTTGATTTTAATTTTTTTGATTTATTAAAAATAATTTCGACAAACGTATCAAGTTTTTGGCACCATTACCGGAGAAGGCACGGACATTAAATTTTTGATCTCTTTGATTTCTTTGTAAATAAATTATAAATAAAATTTTTATTTTTTTATAAATATTACTTGCTATTTTTTTTATTATTTTGCAGAAAAAGAGATTAAAGAACAAAATGAATCAGGAGTTTTGCTTGGTGAGATCAATTCTAACCCTAGTTCTCTTTTTATTTTATTTTATTTATTTATTTATTTTATTTTTAAATTAATTTTAAAAAGTATTCATTTAAATTTAATTAAAAATCTCATGATAAGATTAAAAATTCTAACTGCTTAGAGCATACATCATATTATTTTTATTTTTATTTTTATTTTTTTTTGGTGATTGCTGGAGGTAAGGTAAGCCTTTCAGAATTCAATTAATTGCATGCATCTAGTTTAAATTGCATAGAACCCTTTGATTGAAAATTTTTTGTGCATATTCATATTAAACCAAATTAAGGGCACAACCTAATTAAACAAGATAAGGTGGGAATTTGATCACCCTTCCTTGACCCACAAACAACCAACCAGTATCCTACATTGACCTAAGTCTTTAATTTTAAAATCAATTAGACATCGGTCCTAAGAGCTCGAGCTCAATAGGATAAGAAATTCTAAGAGTTAAATCGAGTTAGGATTAGTCAATTTGACTGATGTCTAGAAAAGTGGTTCAGGGACGACTGGGCTTGAAGGAAGGTGGTTTCTAATTAGTTCACTTACCTGGCCAAATACAATTGATGTCTAAGGCAAGCAATGGGAGGACTCCCACCAACCTTACACTTACCTAGCCAGTTAATTGGCTAATCCTATACTTGGAGGGCTTGAAAGTGACCTTAACAGTTAGGAGCTGTCTAGATCTAGGATAATCCTTAGTCAGGATTGATTGACCAACTTGATTGCTAACCAACATCAAACCTAATTAAACTTAATTATTCTCTCTCTTCTTAGTTCTAGGACTCCTTAGGACCTCTTCTTTAGAACTCTTCTTTCTTTCTTCTTCTTTCTTCTCTAAAAATAAAATAAAATAAAAATTAAATTTAACTAACTAAAAAAATATTAAAAATAATAATTTAATTTAATTTAATTGATAAAATAATTAATATAATAAAATAATAAAAAAATATAATTTTTTTTTTAAATTTTTTTTTTGAATCACACATTAGGGTTGCACTAGTGCATGCATGGTAGAAAATTGCTTTACCTGATCTAGTTAAACCCAACCATAAAATTAAAAGGCTGAATTGTATTAAACCCGATAACCAAATGGCTGAAAATTTTAGAGAACCACCTAAGCAGATGGAGGAATACTTTATTCCTTCCATCTATAACCCATTGACTTGTATCCAATTATCTGAAATTCATGCTACCCACTATGAGATCAAGCCGACTACAATCCAGATGCTTCCATCTTTCTATGGGAATATCAATGAAGATCCTTATAAACATCTGGATGAATACTTAGAAATCTGCTCTATGGTGAGAATTCAAAATTTAATTAATGATGCCCTCAGACTAATTTTATTTCTCTTATCATTAAAAGATAAAGCCGAGTACTGGCTTGGCACAATAGGGAGACCAATTAAAACTTGGGCTGACTTGCAAAGTGAATTTCTTAAAAAATTTTACCCCATAGGCCGAACCAATACTATGAGGTGAGCTATCATTGAATTTGCTCAGCTTCCAGAGGAACAGATTCACGAGTCATGGGAGAGACTTAAGAAACTTCTTAAAAAATGCCCACACCATGGTCTGTCTAAGTGGCAAATAGTTCAAGCTTTCTATGAGGGTTTAGGAGACCAATACAGATAGATGGTAGATGCATCCTGTGGAGGTGCATTCATGAACAAGAGTGAGGATGAAGCCTATACCTTATTTGAAATCCTGAGTGAAAACTCAATTAACCATGCTTCGTTGTCTTTCTACCAAACCTGGGCAGGGATCCATGAATTTAAACATCTAGAATCTAGTCCTAAGACTGATTCAAATTTGATAAATAAAGTGAACTTTCTTGCTCAGAAATTAGATCAAATCCTAATCCTAGGTCAACAATCTCCTGCATAATTCACATCATCTTCTAATTATCAGAAGATTTATTCAATCTGTGCTAGCCCAACCCATCATGTGAGTGAATATCCTATGATTGCATAATTTTCATTTCAAGAACAAGTCCAAGACTACTCCAAGCTGGTTAATGATCCATTTTTAAATTCATATAACCGACATTGGAGTAACTATAATTTTTCTTGGACATCTCAACAAACTCAGGCTCAGACCCAAATTTCACCTGTGCAAAATTATCAAAATAGATCCCAATACCAAAATTATGCCTATAATAATGGTCAGCCGAGTCAGTTTACCCAGCCATCATATTACAATCATCTCTTATACCCACCTTCTCAATAGACCAATCTAGCTGACGATAGATTTAACCAACTTCAATAATTAATTCTGACTCAATAATAATCTATCGCCAAGCTAGAAGCCCAAATAGGTCAATTAGTTGAATCTAACATGAGGAGAGAACTAGATCAACTACCAAACCTACCAATTTCAAACAACCTAACTAATGTCCACCAACCACCTAGACCAAGTTATCAATTTAATATCTCACTTAAGAATCCCCAAATACAGAATGCCAAAGTAATTTCTAAGCTCAAAAGCTATAGGATTCTTATGGATCCATACCAAGATTAGGTGAGAGAGGCTAGTACTGACGCTAGCAAAAATAAAAATTTAGAGGAACAGATTAGTACTGAGACTAATCACATAGAAGAACCCGAGTCAAGAACTAGTACTAATGCTAGTTCCAGTTTAAATGAGATAGACATAGAAAAAAAAAATAGATGATTTATCCGAAACTTATAAACCTAAAAGCCTATTTCCTTCAACTCTAGAAGCCGGTTCTTCTTACAAAAATCAAGAGGCATGTAATGAAGAGTCAACGAAGTTGTTTAAGCAAGATCACATTAATTTACCTTCAGAATTAAAACCATCTTTAGTCATCCTTCCAGCACCCATTGAATCAAACTTAACTCATAATATAAAAACTCAATTGAGCATTTTAGAAGAACAAATAGGAGAAATTCTTAATAGACATGGGTCTGAGAATGAGAACAAAAATTATGTTCCTAAAATTAACAATGATTATATCAATAATAGGATTGTAAATCAACTTTCTAAGATTGGCAATCCAAAACCATTGAAATTTGTCAATCCAATATTCGACACAGGATAGTAAGTTGTATTATGTCTGGCTGAAGATGGTAAACTTAGCACTTATTGGGAGGCAACCCAATATTTAATTTTTATCTAATTTATCTTTTTAGTTTATTTTTTTTAGGATAATTTGAATAAGTTGAAGGGAGAGCCTAGATTTTCAAAAGTATGTACTGGACCAAAAATATAGTCAGGTGTATTCTTCCATATTCTTTATTATATCCTTTATTTTTTTTTCTTCATTGAGGATAATGTCGATTAAGTTGGGGGGGAGAAAAATAAAAATTTTAAAATTTTAAGTCCTCAAAAAAGTTAGTATTTAGTATTTAGACACCTGATTGTGCTTAAGAATCGAATTAAACTAAGCATTTTTAACAGAAAATTGATGCACAGATTAGAGAATCTATGAGATATTGAGGAATCAAGTATTAAGAAAATTCAATAAAGAGTTAAGTCTAGAATATAAAAAATTTTTTCTTGAGCATTTCTAATTTTTCTACTAGCATCAAAGAAAAGTCTACTTTTTATAGGCTTTTATAGGGTAACTATACGTCTCTTCATATAAAAAAATTAAATAAAATAGTTTTCAAGTACTTCTCACTGAGTAACTGGGCCTCTTTGCTTAAACAAGCATTGAGTTTCACGTTAAAAGATGGGAAGGGCAAAGAAGCTCGTTGTAAAGCTAGTCTTAACTCGTAGCCTATTTGATTCGAGCTAGTAAGCCCGAGGAATATTCTATATCTAGTGCCCTAAAGTCAACTAATTTGGGAGTCATTGGCCCAAGACTCGCTACATGGATCAAATAGAAAGCTTAATGGATTAAGATACTCAATAGTGGTACAATATTAAAATAAAAAAAATAAAAAAAATATTGATTTTCCATCGAGTAACTGGGTCCCGTTGCCTAAGTAAGCAATGATATTCACGTCAAAAAGTGGGCAATATAAAAATAAAAATCAATACATGAAGGATGGAAGTAGCAATACACTTGTCTATATGAAAGTTTAGATAAATCAGAGATAAAGGTAGGATAATTTAGAAAAAGTTCAAAAAAATTTAATGCTCTTTACTTAATTTTTCTTTTGATAAATATTAATACCTTAATGATATGTCTCACTTAAGCTCTACTGAATATCAATGGCCATTTTGAAAACTGTTTAGGTAATATTCAAAACTCTAAAGTTAAAAAGGTATTTAAAACTAAATTTTTTCTTTACTTGAGGATGAGCAAAACTTAAGTTGGGAGGTGTGATAAGTACCATAAATTTATCAATAAAAATATTAATTTATTAATTAATTTATATTAATTTTTAAAAATTAATGATCAATTTATATATAATTTTTAAGAAATTAATACTTTTATTAATTAAAAAATAATTTAAAAAATATTAAAAATTAAAAAATAAAATTTTATCATCAATAGAAAGAGCTTATTTTTTTAATCATAATAAAATAAATTTGAAGTAAAACAGAGTTAAAACGGAGAATTTGAATTTTTAAAGATAAAAGAAAAAAATTAAATTAAATAAAAAAAGAAAAATGGCTCAGTTGGCTCTGCAAGCCAAGCCACCAAGCCAAACCAAGCCGTCAAAGCTGACTCAGCCGTAGAAGCCACCAACCGATCTACGATCTAAGGTGGACCATCCGCTCAGCAGAAACTGGTGAATCACAGTGTGACACGTGGCGGACCTAGACCCTTAAAGGGTCCACAGAAATCCATCATGGCTCATAGGGTATTTTGGACTTTTCTCTCGACAACAGAAGGCACTGATTGGTTGTGGTGTGCGGTGCGGTTGGTCCATGCTGTCCATGAGAACAGTAATTGCACGATCGGACGGTTGCGGTTGATTGCGGTCAAGATCGGATGGTGGTGGTTATTTTCGAGTTTGATTTGAACTCTATCAGCGATCTGGCATGATCCGATGGCCAGAAAATCAACTAATCAAGATCCAATGGTCCAGAATACTCCCGATGGTGATTAGGACTCCCGACGTGCGATCACTGACCAGATTTCCTCCATCAAGGTGTGATCAGACGGCCAAAATTTAATCCGACCTGATCTAGGCTGATACACATCCGATCTTGATGATTTTTGGACTGTTAGATCCCTATTGATGGTCAGATTTTATTCAAAGTAGCAGAATTTATCAAGGACTCCTTTTAATCAGATTTTTACTTAGATTTCTTCATATTTTGACGATCAAAGAGCCCTTTAGTCCCACATTGCCTAGAAGCAAACTCTCCAGCCCTCCTAGCTCTGTAAAAAAGACCCCAAGCCTCCAGAAATCAACATCTTCGATCAAGGTGAAGCCTTGGTATAGCGTAAAGTCAAGCTCTAGGTTAATGGCTATTTCAAAGCAACTGATGCTGAGAGGAAAAGCTGGGCTTCTACAGCATCTTTCCAGCAATGTCGATCCAAGATCAGGGATCAGGTTATTTTATTTTATGTATTTAAATTCTAAAATTTTAATTAATAAAAATTTTATTATTACACTTTAATTTCAACTTTTTATTTTTATTATAATTTAATTTTTATATTTTAATTATTATTTTTTTTTATTTTTCTGCAAGTAGATGCTAAGATCTAACTAGTAGATCTTAGTACCAAGTTTATTTTTCTGCATAATTTAATTTCCACTTTGCAATTCTAAATTTTTGACTTCAAATTCTATTTCCAATTTTTTTTGCTTTTAAGAAAATCAAAGACTTCAAATCTAAAAATACTATCTTTTCTATGGATTCGACCCGACTCACTACCATCTACGTATTTTTAATTATTTTAAGAAGTTGGATTAAACTGATAAACATGATGTCTTAATGACTACATCGCGTTCCTATCAGTAGGTCAGTAGAAGATTCGAGCAAGACAAGAGATTCTTAAACATTAAAAATAGAAGACCAGTTCTAATTTCAACTTTAGAAATTTTGAAACTTGTATTTGAATCTCATACCGTTGTTCTTAGTGATTGTCATTTCTATCCTAGTTTCTTTTTAAATATCATTTCTATAGGCCTTTTGACCATGAACAATGATAAGTACCATAAATTTACCTATAAAAATATCAATTTATTAATTAATTTATATTTATTTTTAAGAATTAATAATTAATTGATACATATTTTTGAAAATTTTATATTTTTATTTATTAAAAGATTAATTTAAAAAATAATAAAAATAAAAAAGTAAAATTTTATTATCAATGGAAAGAGCTAATTTTTTTATCACAACGAAATAAGTTTTAAACAAGTAAGAGCTAAAATAGACTAGATATGAATTTTTTTAAAAAAATTAAAATAAAAAAGAAAAATGGCTTAGCCAGCTCGACAAGCCAAGCCACCAAGCCAAGCCAAGCCATCAAAGCCGACTCAGCTGCAGAAGCCATCAGTCGTTCCACGATCTAGGCATAGACCGCTAGCTCAGTAGAAATCGGCAAATCATGGAGCGACACATGGTGGGCCTAGACCCTTAAAGGATTTACAAAAAATCTATCGCAGCTCACAGAGCATTTTGGACTTTTCACTTAATGATAAGAGATGCTGATTCATTATAGTGTATGGTACAGTCGATCCTTACGGTCCATGGGAACAGTAAAGGTGCGATCGGATGGAACTGGTTGATTGCGGTCAAGATCGGATGATGAAGGGAATTTCCTACTTTGATTCAGCTACAGACTTTATGCGGATCGCCATCGAATGGCAGCACTCACATTTGACTCAGATCCAACGGTCCAGAATGCTCCTAATGGTGATCAGGACTCCCAACAGGCGATCAACGGCTAGAATTTAATCCGACCTAATCTAGATCGATACACATTCGATTTCGATGATTTTTGGTTCGTTGGATTCCTATTGAATGGCTAGATTTCACCAAACTTCACCAGATTCATCTTAAAGCTGTTTTAATCCAAATTTTACTCAAATTTCTTCCTATTTTAATGATTAAAAAGGCTCTTTATCCCATATTGCCAGAAGAAAATCCTCCACTCCTCCTAACTCCATAAATAAGACCCCAGGCTTCTAGAATTCATAATCTTTGGTCAAGGTGAAGCTTTGGTATAGGATAGAGTCGGACTTGGATTAGAGGCTGCTTCAAAGCAACGGATGTCGAGAAGAAGAGCTGGACTTCTACATCATCTTTCTACCAATGCTAATCCAAGATCAAAGATTAGCCTATTTTATTTATTTATTTTTTTATGTATTTAAATTATGAACCTTTTAATTAATGCAATATTTATTTTTATGCTTTTTAATTTTATGCTTTTTATTTTTATTGCAATTTAATTTTTATATTTTAATTATTACTTTTTATTTTATTGCAAGTAGATGCTAAGATCTAACTAGTAGATCTTAGTACCAAGTTTAAAATTCTGCATCTTTTAATTTTTGCTTTTTATTTTCTGACTTTACTTTTGATTTCAAAACTCTTTTCTTTTCTTTTTCTTTTAAAAAATCAAAGATTTCAAAACTAAAATACTACCTTTTCTGTAGATTCGATCCGACTCACTGCTATCTACGTATTTTTAATTATTTTAAGAAGTCAGATTAAACTAATAAATACAGTGTCTTAACGACAACATCGTATTCTTATCAAGTTTTTGGCACCATTACCGAGGATTATTTTTAATTTTTAGTTTTAATTTTTTTGATTTATTTTAAATAAATTAAAAATAATTTTGACAAATGCACCAAGTTTTTGGCGTTATTATCGAAGAAGGCATGGACATTAAATTTTTGATCTCTTTAATTTTTCTATATATAAATTATAAATAAAATTTTTATTTTCTTATAGGTATTACTTACTTTTATTTATGTTGCAGAAAAAGAGGTTAAATAACAAAAAGAACCAGGGCAAGGAACAAATCATTCAGTTTTGCTTGGTGAGATCAATCCTAATCCTAGTCCTCTTTTCTTTTTATTTATTTTATTTATTCATTTACTTTATTTTCAAATCAATTTGAAAATTTCAATTTAAATCTAATTAAAAGCTCCATGATAAGATTAGAAATCCTAACTATTTAGACCATGCATCATATTAGTTTTATTTTTAATTTTTCTGGTGATTGTTGGAGGCAAGGTAAGTCTTTCAGAATTTAATTAGTTGCATGCATCTAGTTTAAATTGTATAGAATCCTTTGTCTAAATTTTTTTTTCTTTTGCATATTATATTAAATCAAATTAAGGGCAACATCCAATTAAACAAGATAAGGTGGGAATTTGATCATCCTTCCTTGGTCCACAAATAATCAACCAGCAACCTGCATTGATCTAAACCTTTAATTTTAAAATCAATTAGACATCAGTCCTAGGAGCTTAAGCTCAACAGGATAAGAAACCCTAAGAGTTGAACTAGATTAGGGTTAGTCAATTTGACTGGTGTCTAGAAAAGTGGATCAAGGACGACTGGGTCCGAAGGAAGATGGTTTCTAATTGGTTCTGTTAGCTTACCTGGCCAAACATAATTGATGTCTAAGATAAGCAACGAGGGGACTCCCACCAACTTTATACTTACTTGGCCAGTTAATTGGCTAATCTTATACTTAGAGGGCTGGAAGGTGACCTTGGCAGTTAGGAGTTGTCTAGATCTAAGATAATTCTTAGTTAGGATTGATTGACCAACTTGATTACTAACCAACATTATCACTAATTAAAACTAATTATTTTCCCTCTTCTTGGCTCTAGGACTCTTTAGGACCTTTTCTTTAGAACTTTTATTTTTTTTCCTCTTCAAAAATAAAATAAAATAAAAATAAAATTATATAAAATTAAACTAACTAAAAAATATTTAAAATAATAATTAAATTAAATTAAAAATAATATAAAAAATTAATTTTTTTATAAAAATAATAATATAATAAAAAATTAAAAATATATATATAAAAAAATTCTAAAAAAGTCTAAAAAGTTTTGAACCATACATTAGGATTACACTAATACATGCACAGTAGAAAATTACTTTTTCTAATTTAGTTGAACTTAATTGAATGGTTGATTCATATTAAACCTGATAATCAAATGGCTGATCTGAACCTAATAGTCCAAAAATTAGATAAAGTTGACCTTTTTATTCAGAAATTAGATCAACTCCTAATCCTAGGTCAACAATCTCCTACACAATTCACATCACCTTCTAATTATCAATTTTGTTCTATTTGTGCCAGCCCAACCCATCATGTGAATGAATGTCCTATTACTACATAGTTTTCATATTTTATCCAAGAACAAGTTTAAGCTGCTCAAAGTTACTCCAAATTGATTAATGATCCATTTTCATATTCATATAATCCAAATTAGAGTAGCCACCATAATTTTTCTTGGACATCCTAACAGACTCAAGCTCAGACCCAAATTTTATCTATCCAAAACTATCAAAATAGGCTCCAATACCAAAACCATACCTATAATAATGGTCAGTCTAGTCAGTTTATCCAACCATCATATAATAATCAGCTATCATACCCACCTCCTCAACAGATCAATCTAGCTGACGATAAATTTAACCAACTTCAACAATTAATTCTGAATCAATAACAATCGATCTTGACTCAACAAGAATCTATCGCCAAGCTAGAAGCTCAAATAGGATAATTCTTTGAGTCTAACACGAGGAGAGAACTAGATCAACTACCGAGCCTACCAATTTCAAACAATCCACCTAATGTCCACCAACTATCTGGACCAAGTTATCAATCTAATATCCCACCTAAGAGTCCTCAATTTAAGAATGCCAAAGTAATTTCTGAACTTAAAAGCTATAGGATTCTTATGGACCCATACCAAGATCAAGTGAGAGAGGCTAGTACTGATGCTAGTCAAAATAAAAATTTGGAGGAACATGTTAGTACTGAGACTAACCACATACAAGAATCTAAGCTTGGAACTAGTACTAATGCTGGTTTCAGTTTAAATGAGATAGACATAGAAAAAAAGAGAATAGATGATTTACCCAAGACTTATAAACCTAATGTCCTATTCTCTTTAACCCTAGAAGTCGGTTCTTCTTACAAAAATCAAGAGGCATATAATGAAATGTCAATGGAGTTGTTTAAGCAAGATCACATTAATTACCTCTAGAATTAAACCCCTCTTTAGACACCCTTCCAATACCCAGTGTATTAAACTTAACTCTTGATACAAAAACTCCATTCATAAGTATTTTAGAAGAACAAATAGGAGAAATTCTTAATAAACATGGGTCTGAGAATGGGGTCACAAATTATGTTCTCCTAATTAACAATGAATATATCAATAATGGGATTATAAATCAACTTTCTGAGATTGGCTATCCAAAACCATTAAAATTTATCAATCTAATATTTGACACAAGATAGTAAGCTGCATTGTGTCTAGCTAAAGATGGTAAACTTAGCACTTGTTGGGAGGCAACTCAATATTTAATTTTTCATCTAATTTATCTTTTTAGTTTATTTTCTTTTTAGGATATGTTGAATAAGTTGGTGGAAGAGCCCAAATTCTCAAAGGCATGTGCTGGACCAAAAATATACTGAGTCAGGTGTATTCTTTCATGTTCTTTATTACACTCTTTATTTTTTCTTCTCCATTGAGGACAATGTCAATTAAGTTAGGAGGGAGAAAAGTAAAAATTTTAAAATTTTGAATTCTCAAAAAGTTAGTATTTAGTATTTAGACACCTGATTATGCTTAAGAATCAAAATAAACTAAGCATTTTTTAAAAAAAATTGATTTATAGATCAGAGAATCTGTGAAATATTGAGGAATCAAGTATTAAAAAAATCCAATAAAGAGTTAAGTCTAGAATATAAAAAATTTTTTCTTTGAGCATTTGTAATTTTTTCTACTAGCATCAAAGAAAAGTTTACTTTTTATGGGCTCGTGTAGGATAACTATATATTTCTTCATATAAAAAATTAAATAAAATAGTTTCTAAGTACTTCTCACCGAGTAACCGGACCTCTTTGCCTAAGCAAGCATTGAGTTTTACATCAAAAGATGGAAAGAATAAATAAGCTTGTTATAAAGCTAGTCTTAACTCGTAGTCTATTTGATTCGAGCTAGCAAGCCCGAGGGGTATTATATATCTAGTATCCTAAAGTTAACTGGTTTGGGAGTCATTGGCCCAAGACTCGCTACATAGATCAAATAGAAAGCTTAAGGGGTTAAGATACTCAATAGTGGTACAATATTTAAAAAAAATTTAATTTTTCATCAAGTAATCAGATTCTGTTGCCTAAGTAAGCAATGATATTCACATCAAAAAGTGGACAATGTGAAAATAAAAATCAATAAATGAAGGACGAAAGTAGCAATACGCTTGCCTATATAAAAGTTTAGACAAATTAGAGATAAAGATGGAATAATTTAGAAAAAAATTAAAAAAAATTAATATTTTTTAATTAGTTTTTTTATTGATAAATATTAATATTTCAATGATATACCTCATTTATACTCTACTGAATATCGATGATCATTTTGAAAACTGCATAGGTAATATTCGAAACTCTAAAGTTAAAAGATATTTAAAACTAAATTCTTTCTTTACTTGAGGATGAGTAAAGCTTAAGTTGGGAGATGTGATAAGTACCATAAATTTACTTATAAAAGTATCAATTTATCAATTAATTTATGTTTATTTTTAAGAATTAATAATTAATTGATACATATTTTTGAGAAATTCATATTTTTATTTATTAAAAAATTAATTAAAAAATAATAAAAATAAAAAAAATAAAATTTTATTATCAATGAAAAGAGCTCATTTTTTTTTGGTCATAATGAAATAAGTTTGAAGCAAATCGAAGCTAAAATAGACTAGATATAAAATTTTTTTAAAAAATTAAAATAATAAAAAAAATGGTTCAACCAGCTCCGCAAGCCAAGCCACCAAGGCAAGCCAAGCCGACTCAGCCATAAAAGTCATCAGTCGGTCCACGATCCAGGCATAGATCGCCAACTCAGTAGATCCGATAAATCACTAAGCGACACGTGGTGGACCTAGGCCCTTAAAGGATTTATAGAAAATCTATCGTGGCTCACAGGATATTTTGAACTTTTCACTCGATGATAGGAGGTACTGATTTATTATGGTATATGGTGCAGTTGGTCCTTGCAGTCTATGAGAACAATAAAGGAATGATCGGATGGATCCAGTTGATTGCAGTCAAGATCGAACGGTGGAGGGAATTTTCTACTTTGATTCAGCTACAGACTTCATGCAGATCACCATTAGATGGCAGCGCTCACATCTGACTCAGATCCAACGATCTAGAATGCTCTCGATGGTGATTAGGACTCCCAAAGCGTAATCAATGGTCAAAATTTAATCTGACCTAATTTAGATCGATACATATCCGATTTTGATGATTTTTGGTCCGTTGGATTCCTATTAAATGGCTAGATTTTATCAGACTTCACCAAATTCATCTTAAAGCTATTTTAATCCAAATTTTACTCAAATTTCTTTCTATTTTGATGATTAAAAAAGCTCTTTGTCCCACATTTCCTAGAAGAAAATCCTCCACTCCTCCAAGCTCCATAAATAAGATCCCAGGCTTCCAAAATTCATAATCTTTGGTCAAGGTGAAGCTTTGGTATAGGGTAGAGCTAGGCTTTGGATTAGAGGCTACTTCAAAGCAACGAGTGTCGAGAGGAAGAGCTGGGCTTCTACACCATCTTTCTATCGATGTCAATCCAAGATTAGAGATTAGCCTATTTTATTTATTTATTTTCTTATATATTTAAATTATGAATCTTTTAATTAATATAATATTTATTTTTATACTTTTAATTTCATACTCTTTATTTTTATTATAATTTAATTTTTATACTTTAATTATTATTTTTTATTTTATTACAAGTAGATGCTAACATCTAACTAGTAGATCTTAGTACCAAGTTTAAATTTTGACACCTTTTAATTTTTGCCTTTTATTTTCCAACTTTACTTTTGATTTCAAAATTTTTTTCTTTTCTTTTTCTTTTAAAAAATCAAATATTTCAAAACTAAAATACTACTTTTTCTGTGGATTCGACCCGACTTACTACTATCTATGTATTTTTAATTATTTTAAGAAGTCAGACTAAACTGATAAAGATGGTGTCTTAACGACAACATCGCATTCTTATCAAACAATTATGAAATTTCAATAAAGAAATGAGTTTGTAATGTCATTATGAATGGTTTTAATACTTTCTATGAAAAATTGAATTATGGTATATATATATTATCACAACCTATTAATATAGTCTATTCTACTGGCAAGCATCCTAGATTTGATAGCGTATCAGATATCTACTTATGGCACTATAGGCTAGGTCATATAAATAAGAATAGAATAAATAGGTTGACTTAGGAGGAAATCCTTAAAGTTAATGATTGTGAATTACTTTCAACCTGTGAATCCTATCTTTTTGGTAAAATGACCAAGTCACCTTTCACTGAAAAAGGTGAGAGAGCTAATGAGCTCTTAAGTCTAGTACATACTGATGTATGTGGACCAATGAGCACAAGTGCCAGAGGTGGATATATCTACTTCATCACTTTCACAAATGATCTATCCAGATATGGATATGTCTATTTGATGAAATATAAGTTGGATTCTTTTAAAATATTCAAATGATTCTGAATTGAAGTAGAAAAATAAATTGAAAAGAGTATTAAAACTCTTCGATCTGACCGAGGAGGAGAATATCTTTCTGGTGAGTTTCTCATATATCTAGGAGAGAATGGAATTCTCTCCTAATGGACTCCTCCTGAAATCCCATAACATAATGGTGTGTCTGAAAGGAGGAATCAAACTCTATTAGATATGGTCCGATCCATGATAGAATTTGTCAGCTTGTCAATATCCTTCTAGGAATATGCACTCGAATCAGCTTGTTATTTATTAAATATGATTCCAAGTAAGTCTATAGTTAAAACTCCATATGAGATATGGATAGGATGTAAGCTAGCACTTTCACACCTTAGGGTTTGGGGTGTCCGACTTATGTCAAAGGGTTAGTTACAGACAAACTTGGACCTAAGTCTGACAAGTATACATTCATAGGATATCCAAAAGAGACCAAAAGATACTATTTCTACCATGCTGATGAATAAAAGATGTTCATCAGTCTTAGGGCAACCTTTATGAAAACAGAGTTCCTTGATGAAGAAACTATTGCCTCTAAGGTTGAACTTGATGAAGTTCAACAGGTAGAAAGTCCAACATAGAATGTTGAACCTAAGTTAGATTTGATCAAACCATATTCGAAGCCTAGTTAACCCGCACCATTAAGGTGATCCAGTAAAGTATCGCACCATCCGGATAAATACTATGGATTCTTGATCCAGGATGGTGATCCCATCGAACTCGATGAGAACGATGAGGATCCGATCACTTATATGGATGCGATACAGAGATTTGACTCTGAAAAATGGCTAGAAGCCATGAGATCCAAAATGGATTTCATGAAGGTCAATGATGTATGGACATTAGTTGATCCACCTAAAAGAGGTTAAATTCATTGGGTGTAAATGGATCTTCAAAAGAAAGAGGGGCGCAGACAAAAAGGTAGAGACCTATAAAGTCCGTCTGATTGTCAAGGGGTATCTCAACATTATGGTATTGACTATGATGAGATGTTCTCTCTTGTGGCAATGCTTAAGTCCATTCGAATTATGCTTGCCATTGCTGCTCATCTAGACTATGAGATCTGGTAGATGAATGTAAAGATAGCTTTTCTAAATGAAGAGCTAACCGAAGAGGTGTATATGATACAACCTAAAGGATTCACATCCACAGATGAGTCCAAGGTATACAAGCTTCAGAAATCCATTTATGGATTGAAGCAGACAACTCAGAGTTGGAACATGTGTTTTGATAAAGTGATCAAAATGTATGTCTTTGTTAAGAATGGAGAAGAACCCTACATGTACAAATGGATAAATGATCCAGTAGTGGTATTCCTTATTTTATATGTGGACGATTTTCTCTTAATAGGGAATGACATCTCTGTACTATAAGGAATAAAAGTCTGGTTGTCATCACAGTTCTCCATGAAGGACTTGGGTGAAGCATCCTACATCCTAGGGATGAAGATCTATAGGGATAGATCTAAAAGGATGCTTGGTATATCCCAATCCACGTACATAAAAACTGTGCTGAAGAGGTTCGACATGGAGAATTCTAAAAAGGACTATCTTCCGATAGGCTAAGAAATTTTTCTCTCTAAGAAGGATTATCCGATAACTTCTGAAGAGAGAGAGTGTATGAGTAGAATTTTATATACTTCGGTAGTGGGATCTATTATATATGCAATGACATATACGAGATCAGATGTGGCATACTCATAAGGAGTAGTGAGTAGATACCAGTCTGACCCTGAAGAAAATTACTGAAAGGTGGTTAAAACCATCCTTAAGTATTTGAGAAATACTAAAAATCAATGATTGGTTTATGGTGAGTGAGATCTAAAGCTTGTGGAATTTATAGACTCTAGCTTTCGATCTGATCATGATGATAGTAAAATATGTTGGGGCATATCTTTGGTCTAAATGGTGGAGCCATATGCTGGAAAAGTTTCAAGCAGCATATAGTGGCTGACTCTATTTGCAAAGCAGAGTACATGACAGCATCAGATGTAGCAAAGAAAGCTGTATGGTTGAGGAAGTTCATCATCGAGCTCGAAGTAACATCCTCCTTTGATGGTCCAGTCCAGCTCTACTGCGACAGCACTGGCGCCATAGCTCAAGCAAAGAAACTAAAGGCACACCAACGAATAAAGCACATTCTGCACCGCTTCCATTTGGTCCGTGAGATCATGGATTGTAGTGATGTCGACCTTCAGAATATCGATGGAAAGAGAACCTAGCCGACCCCTTCACTAAAGCCCTAGCAATCAAGGAGTTCAACAACCATAAGTCAAAGATGGGTATTAGATACTGTGCCAAGTGGCTTTAGGATAAGTGAAAGTTATTGAAAATTATGTTTCAAAGCCAATCATCAGCTTATTGATGGTTGAGATATTATAATTAATTTATTAATTAATAACAAATATTTTGATATCTTTTTCATCATAAGTTTACATCTTCTAATGAACTCCATTATTGTGATGAAGTCTTAGGACTATTTAGTTTTGATAAAGAGAGGATTTATCGATTAGTCCTTAAATTTGTTCACGATCAAATGATAGGCTGTTAATTAGGATGACAGCGTCTATCGAGCATAGATCGCTATATGCCATATAGGTTGGTTGTCCTCTTAACCAAGATGTGTGGAGACACTGGTATGGCATACAAATGAGATGTATGGGTACATCATCATTGAATGTGACCAACTCTAGGGCATTTTACTGTCGAGAATGTCTCTGATGGGATATAGGTATAAGTATCCCTTAAATCTAAGATCACCTCAGTGACTTGGAAGCAACTCACTGTGCTTTGGTATCGAACTAACTGAATTTCTAATTCTATAATGGAAGACTTCTGGGCATAGTCAAGTACTTGCAAAGTCAGAGTGTGATCAAGATGGAATTAACTACTCCAAGAGTTGGAGAAGAATGTATCACTATATTTTAGTATAGCAAAACCTTGGCCAAGGTAATCCATCAGATGGATTTGGTATTTTGAAATACAATGCGGACAAACTAATCAGAGTTGACAATTGAATCTGATGTGTCCTAGGAGCATTATGGTCAAGGGGATGAATTATATGAAAACTATATCTGCATGGGTTCTAAGGATGGTGTTCTACACCTTCGACCTATCCGGTCGTTGGGTATCATTGCTAGATAGTCACTTCGATTGGTACAGAAATTTATTTTTATGCTACTGACTTAGGTTCAGACCTATGAGGTCACACACATTAGAGCTTACAATCTGATCAGATGGTTGATCAACAATTAAGAATCATTTTAGGGTTAAACAATCAATACGATTGGTATTGAACCTAGTGCAAGTGTTGCAGGAGGATCGATTAGCAATTGGATTGCTAATTGACTTAATTTGATTAAGCTAATAGATTGAGATTAAGTATAATTAAATATAATTTAATTAAATTTGATTTAGCCTTGATTGGATCAAGTTCAATTGATTTATTGGATAAACCAAGTGTAAGGAAGAACTAGTCCTAATCCAACTAGGACCGGATTAACCTAATTTTCTAATTTGATTAAAAAATAAATTAAAATTTAATTTAATTTAATTTAATTTAATTTTTAAATGGGTTAGGGCCTTATTTAATTTGGTTAGTTTAATCTTGATTTTATTTATTTAAAAGATCTTGTTTGACCAAGTCAAAATAGGAGTCCTAGTGTGACTAAGACTCCCTATCTCCTTGCGCCACCTTGGTCTCAACACCCTCCATACCTATCTTTTAGGTATTTTTCATGAAAAATTTATTTTTTCCTGATTATCATGCCCTCTCTCTCCCTCCAAGTCATATTCGGAAGTTAGGTGGAAGACCAAGTCAAAGGAGAAAATTGGTTTTGCTTAGGATTCTATGAGATAGAATCCTTATTGACCAAAACATCTTCCCTTGAGTGCCACCCCCTCTTTAAATTAATTCTTCTCTAATTCTATAAAAGTAATCTCCTTTTTTGTGTACCCTACCTTGCTGGTCCACGCCAAAAAATTATGGAGGAGACGCCCAAGAGTTGGGCGCCCCAACAACTTCCCATGTTTGGATATTCCTAGTCTAGAAATTTGACCTAACTTGGACTTTTCTTTTTTCCTATTTATTGAATGAATTTTATTCTAATTTTTTCATAGAATATAAAGCTTTGGGAGAGGTTTGGGGTGTGCAAAAATAAGAGAAAGAGGATCCTTGGGCGTGGGGGTTTCATAGGCACCAAACTAGGTGTCTAGGTGAGAGAAAAGAGAAGAAGAAGAGGGTCTTCTTCTAGGGCTGTTTTATTTTCAATCTATCCTCCTTTCTTTTGAGTTCTTTTGAGAGAGTCTTAGATCAGCAAACTCTCATCTTCCTTCTCATATTTTGGAGAGTCCAAATTTTAAAGAAGGAAGCATTAGATCGATCGTCGAAGAAGGATCAGCACAGTACTAGCATGTTGTGCTGATTTTCTGCATCGAACTTCAGATCAGAGATCGTAAGCTCATGTGGATGACTCCTAGAGGTCAGATGCATGTGCAGGTTGTGACTTCATCCTCAAGTTTGGATCAACAAGTTAGAATGTCTAAACTTACTCAGGTAATAGATCTGATCTATAAACTTCATACCTGCATTTGATGTAGTGTAGATCTAGGTTGATTTGATCAACTTTTTTCTTTCTTATTTGATTTAATATCATACCTTAATCATATAATAGATCTGAGATCTAGGTGTTTATATGATTATTTAAATAAATTTTAAATTTATTTAAGTCTTCTGCTGCAAGATCTTGAAAAAGTTTCAAGATCTACCTGTGAAACCATAGATCTGGTTTCTTCACTAACTAATACATGTCTTACATATATCTCATGTATCATCGATATACATACTTTCAGATGTAAAATATCATATATTAAATTTAAAAATAAAATTTTAAATTTTATCATATCAAAAATAAAATTATTCTAGACATCTTATAGAACTATTCTATAACTAGTGTAAGCATGCATCTTTCATATCTCATATGAATAAATTAAAACTTAAAAATTTTATTTTTTATTTTTAGATCTAATTAGAATAATTATAATATCTAAAAAATAAAAATTAAATAGATCTAAAATTATATTTAATCAAAATAAATACATGATCATAATAGACTACACATAGAACTATTCTCTACCTAGTCTAGTCATGCATCTCACACATATTTGATCTAAATTACTTATTTTTTATTTTTTTAATTTTAGATCTAATCACATGTGATGTGATATTTGAAATCTTTTAATATTAGATCATAAATAAAAATAAAATCAGATCTAAGGTAGATCTGAAGAACTGCTAACGTAGCTCTGATACCAATTGAAAGAAAAAATCTTATTTTTTGCCATAGGATCGTGCAGATCTGATTAGATCTGAAGGAATATTTTAAAATTTTTTCTTCTAAGATCATAATCAGATTTAAAATATCTCAGATATGATCCTTTAAGATCTAATATTAAGATTAAAAAAAATTAAATCTAATTTAATTTTATATCTTATTTTGGGTAATCAGATTATCCTACGATGATCCTGATCTGTCTTGAGGTTCTGAAAGGAGCCACATATGCGCCTAGCCTCTACCGGTATCTACTCTGGTAGAATCTGAACATCTTCTCCTCATAAATTTTTTCTCCAAAGATCAGATTTGAATCTGATCTAGAAGTCCTTCAAAAAATTTCTGAAGGCAGCGTAATCGTCTCACGAACACCATTCGTAGATACTGAACTCTTCACAAATTTGATTGGATCTTCTTCTCAGATTTGTGCCTAACTTTTCATGCATGTAGAAGAGAGGGAGAGAGAGGATAGAGGGGATGCGGGATATCTGAAATAGTAGCCTTTGGGTATTAAAAATATTTCTACGTGAAGAGCCTTGGCACAAGGGTTCTTATACAAAAGCATAGCGCCAAGTTAGAGTTCCTCTTTTACCAAAATCCTCATTTTTTCGATCATTGAGACTCCTAAACTTGATCTCCATGAAAAACCCTAGATCTCATCTAATTTTGATGCCAAAAATTAATTTGGAAGGTGGCGGCATGAGTAGATAAGGAAGAGTCCATTGCACCTAGGACTCTTCCCTCAAGAGTTTGATCCGAATCAAACTCTATCATAACTCAGTTTAGACACCTCCAAAAATCATGAAATTTGGTACACCCAATGTATAATTTGTGTCTATCATATATCAAAAAATTAGATCAAAATTATTTTTAGAGAATTTTCTAGAAGCATCTGATCAGGTGATCCTCAATTCTCTCAAACAGGTCAACTTTGATCCTATTCCAATCTGACTATGAATGGATTTAATTTCTATAATTAATCTGACCTAGACTTATTCCAGTCAGATGAAAATAAATTCATTCAAAATATAAAATTGAGTTAAATCAAATTTGACTTGGTTGTGACGAATTAGAAAGATTTCAGAAGGAGAAAGTCAGGCTCAATCGTGTGCTAGCATGATTATCTTGAACTTGATTGGATCTAATCCAAATCAATCAAACTAGGTTAGCTTAATTGATGACATCCAGGCCCAAACCTTTGTTTGTATGATCCAGTTAGGTTCAATTCTGCATGATAATAAGATATGTCATGATCTCCATTATCAACATCATCGAAACACCTTTTGATGGACCAAAACTTTTTTGATTCATACAATTAGAATGATTGATCATCAAAATCATTCTAATTGCTTCCAAAATCCACCAGTGACTTTAGTAGTATATGGTGGCAATCCATCAAAATTGAAAATGAACCTCTCAGTATAGTTACCTATATGATTGGGTTCTTCTATCTTGAGCCCCGACAGGATTAGGGTTAAGGTAAACTCATCAAACCTAATGTCCGTCATATGAATTAATCATTCGATTCGAGTCCAATGTGAAACCCCAATAGAAACTCTTTCTATCATCTTCACTCTGCCATGGCCATGGGCTTAAGGACTCAATCTCATGATTATTATAAGGCTACTCCTCATCTATCGAAGTAGATAGATCCCCTTATTGGTATAATCCAATTCTTATAATGAACATGCTATAGCCAACATACACCTTAGGATTTCGAATGGCTAGTAGACTGAATTATGGTGTAGTCAAACTATAACTTCCTTAAGATGAATTATTGATGCACCTCAAGTCAAAGAACCATACACACCACTGCAGCATCGAGTCAGTCATTGACGAGAAGGTAGACTTTCTTATGACTACGCGAGGTGGTCACGCTCAGTGCCCTCGTTCTCTAACAAGTACCTATACTCTCGCTTTGGTGTCTCCACACCATAGATTTAAGACACATCTATCCTAATAAGCGATTATACACCAACTTTCTGGATCGATTATCATCCTCATGATGATCCTATGGTCAGGAGTAGTTTATGAGTTAATTATAAAAATTCATGTCTTAAATTTTCAACTCTTGAAAATATGAATTATCATTACCATTAACTCAAAGAACGTATCACAAACACTTTTAAATATACATTATGATAGAAAAATAATCTATTTATTAATTTATGGTTAAAATTATAAAATTATTCTTAAAGGTATATTATAAGTGTCAGTCAATCTGACTTCTAGGGCATACATCTAACAACATAAACCATCCCATTATGCACGGCTTTTACTTTGCGGCTCAACTTGAACCTTAGATGGACTAGAGACGAACTATTCCGCATGATTGGTCGCTTTCTAGAATGTTCACATTTTTTTTTTTTGCTGACCGAGAAGATTACATTAAGTGGAAGTCAACATACAAAAAACATTATGAGCCCCTATTACATAAGAAACATAAAAGCAGAAGCCAGTGAAATAAACATATAGCGACTAGCAAAACATGATACAATAAGAAGATGATGCGAGCACATACAAAACTAAATGGATAGGAAGATGATAAACACCCTCCTGTGCAAGTGTAGAACAAGGCAACAGACGGCACTAAAGTGTCCCAAACATTAGGGCAGAACATCCCAACAGAGAAATAATTGTGGAAGAAGACAAAACACTGAAAATGGCTGATTAAATAACATGCTACGGTATAGTGCAGGAGAGCAAATTTTGAGATTGTTCCTGCATGGAGAAAGATGTAGAACCGGCACAGCATGCAGAAAGGGTTTGGGGAAGCATAAAGGCCAACTGTGCAGAAGAAACAGAATAGGAAGTAGCCAACTGAATAAACATAAAAAAGCCACAAAATTTCAGAACCCAGCTTAAAAAAGATGATAAACATGTGATCCCAATAGCGAATGGCAGAAGAAATACGGCAGTAAAGATGATCCATGAACAGAACCCAAGCAAGAAACAAACAGTCAACCAGATCGAACATAGGTAATACCTCGAGCATCAGCCTGTAAAATACGGAGGCAACACATCAGTGTCTGTAAAAACAAAGGAGCCTCGAGTGAAAGCATAATCAGCCAACCAATCAGCTGGCTGATTGGCTCCTCTTGGAGTGTGAGAGACCTTGACAAAAAGCAAAGCTTCCATCTGGAACTGAACATCCCGGAAAAAAGGCACTGAAATAAGAAACTGATTAGTTGAGTGAGCAAGCCATTGCACAACGGTCAATGAGTCCCCTTCAATCCAAAGATGTTGTATGTGAAGAGAAGTAACAGCCTCTCTAATACCAAGCCATGCGCCAAGCAATTCAGCAAAGGAAACTGAAGAAGAGGGAAAAAGATTCACATATCTTTAAACATGTGGCAGAGTAGTAGCTATAGCATCCTCTTCACCATCCTTCCAATCTTTTCCACCACACTCTGTCAAGATAGCCTGATGGAGCCTCCGTTTACCTTTCTCAATTCTTTTAGCCAGTGTGGATTTTTGAGGAGAGGAGGACTTCCCAAACCTATTTGAGTATCCCAAACCTTTCATGTTTCATTTTTTGTATTTAAGAGTTTTATTTTAGTGTAGCTTAATTTTTTATTCACGTTTTTGTATTTGACTTTATATTTCTGATTTCTCATTAAGTCTATATATACAAATTTTTGATATATTTGGTCATTGTACCAATTACTTCACATTTTGGCTGACATTTTCTTTCTATTTGACTATTTTTTTTTTCTATTTTTTAATATACATATGCAGTGTCTTTACATTTTTTGTATATTTGATCTAACTTATTTATATTTTATAATGTAATTTTATATTTTTAATTAATTTTTATTTTTAGATTTGGATTTTTGAGAAATGCTTCGTGCTTTCTACTTTATACAATTGTATTTTGTGATTTATTTAAAGTTTTTATACTTCTATTGTATTCTTTTGGTTTTAATTATTTTTATACTCTATTACTTTACATCTTGCTATATTTTGCAAGTGATTTTATTCTATTTTCATTTATTCCTATTGCTATATTTGATTTAATTTTTTTTTAAATTTATCTCTTTTCATCGATCTTCATACATGTTATTGGTGCAGAAAATGGATTATCGTCGAAGATTGCTGGAGGTGGAATTCAGGATCTCGCAGGTGGAACCTATAAAATAATGTTCTAGTTAGAGATGGCTCCAGCATGGATCCTCCGATGGTTAAGTTAGTAGTCTGGCCAACAAGAATGGAGTACACAAGAGATTTTTTATTAAAAGAGTGCTTAGAGAAGAAAGCATATCTAGAAAATCTTATTTATAGATGAAGCCTGTAACAGATTGATGGTGACTGTCGTAACCGAATGTTAGTAGACTATTCGGGCTGCTAAAATATGGAGAGTGGTATTAGATATGTGTGCCCTAGAAGCCAGAATTGACTGATACTTATTATACACTTCTAAGGGCAAAATTATAATTTTGACTATAAATAATAAAATAGATTATTTTCTATCATAATGTGTATTTAGTGTCTGTGATGCATTCCTTAAGTTAATGGCAATGATAGTTTCTATTTTCAAGAGTTAAAAATTTAAGATATGAATTTTTATTATTAACTCATAAAATGCTCATAACCGTAGGATCATCATGAGGATGGTGATTAATCCGGAAGGTTGGTGTACAATCGCTTTTTTATAGTAGATGAGTCTTGAGTCTACGGTGTAGAGACATCAGAGCGAGAGTACAGATACTCGTTAGAGAATAAGGACATTAAGCATGACCACCTCGAGCAGTCATTAGGAAGTCTACCTTCTCGTCGATGACTGGCTTGAAGTTATAGTTGTATGTCTGGTTCTTTGATCTGAGACGCATCGGCAGTCCACCTTGAGGGTGTTATAGTTTGACTACACCATGACTCAGTCTTCTAGCCATTTAGAATTCTAAGGTGTATGTTGGCTATAGCATGTTCATTGTAGGAATTAGATTGCACCAATACAGAATCTATCTACCTCGGTAGATGAAGAATAGCCCTATGATGATCATGAGAATCAAGTCCATAAGCCCATGGCCATAGCAGAGTGAAATAATAGAAAGAGTTTCTATTAAGGTTTTCATATTGGACTTGAATCGAATGATTAATCATATGACGAATATTAGGGTTTGATGAGATTACCTTAACCCCAATCCAGTCGGAGCTCAAGATAGAAGAACTTAATCACATAGGTAACTATACTGAGAGGTTCATTTTTAATTCTGATGGATTGCCACCATATGCTGCTAGGTGTCACTAGTGAATTTTGAGAGCAATTAGAATGATTTAGATGATCAATCATACTGTTGTCTGAATCAGAAAAGTTTTGATCCATCGAAAGATGTTTCGATGATGTCGATGATAAAGATCGTGACATATCTCATTACCATATGAAACTGAACCTAACTGGGTCATAAAAATAAGGGTTTCAATCTAGATATCATCAATTGGACTAATCCAGTTCAATTGATTTGAATTAGATTTAATTAGGTTCAAGAAAATCGTGCTAGCACACGATTGAGCCTAATATTCTTTTTTAATTATCACTAAAGTTTGTCTCGACTAAGTCAAATGTGTCTGGGCTCACTCAGGTATCTTTACTTGGTCTAACTGAAGCTTGTCCAGGTTAGAAAAGGATTGTCTTAATTTATGAGATGAATTTGAGACAACATCAGCCATTTTCCATCATCTGCTAAATTTTGTTTCAGATATTTGGTCAAACGTTGACCTTGACACTTAGACATCTGCCCTTATGTCAAGCCATCATAGGAAAGAGTTCTTGGACCAGTCCACCTACTAAAATGTAGATGGATAAGGGGTGCATGCCTAGGGAGGCGTGCACCCATGGATAAAGCATCTGGAGTCCCATATAGATGGGACTCTAGTTGCATCGGAGATTCTACTTGGATGGCACCTAGAAGACTGCTTTGACCCAGTCTTAGTATCATTTGAGGATGATTCAGAGGGGCTCTCATCTGATTGGATCAAATGATGTCATCCCACTAATCAGATTTTGATCTGATTGCATAAAAAGTCATGATTGGCCGGGATGATGTGGCATTGCATGGCGTAATAGGATTTATAAAAATCCTATCTACGCCAAGATCAAGGATGCTTGACCCATTGCCCACACCATAAGGCTACCCCTCTTCCTCCTCCATGCCGCCTTCAGGTGTTCTCTCTCCTATCCATGCCTAAGAATTTTTGGACACAAGTTTGGTGCGATCCAAGCAAGAGAAAGGCAACAGAAAAAGGAAGAAGGCAGCATTGCTGCAAGAGACAACTCATATCTTTGAAAGAAGTTTTGAAGATCTTCAAAATCAGATCCAGATCTGATTTTTGGAAAAATGATAAAGAAGGAGATCTCCAGATCCTACTTGAGTGGATACTGATTGAGGCCAGATACTTGCATGGCTAGATCCAGAACCTCAGGCAGACATTAGGATCATCACAGGATAATCAGATTACCCACAACAAGGTAAAATTAAATTAGATTTAATTTATTTTTTATTTTATTTTATTTTATTAGATCAATAATATCAAATCTAAAAAGTTTTAGATCTAATCTGGATCCAAATTTTTTTTTTTTGAAATATCTCTCTTGATCTAATCAAATCTGAATGAACCTGATCCAAAAAACTAGGTTTTTTCTTCAACTAGTATCAGAGCCAGTTGCATTTTTCATTAGATCTAATTTTATTTTAATTTTAATCTGATAATTTAATGATTTTAGATATCACAATAGATATGATTAGATCTAAAATTAAAAATTAAAAAAAAATTAAATAATTTAGATCTAAGTTGTACAAGATGCATGATTAGTTGTAGAATAGAATTATTCTATATATAGTCTAGCATAATCATAATTTAATTTGATTAGTCATGATTTTTAGATTTATTTATTTATTATTTTTTGATATTATAAATATTATAATAAAATTAAAAAATAAAAAATAAAATTATTTAATTTTTGTTCATATGAGATATGATGAATGCATGTTTAGACTAGTTGTAGAATAGTTCTACATAATTATCTAGAATATATTTTAATTTGATATGATCAATTTAAATTTAATTTTTTACATGATTATGAGATAATTTAGATATGAAAACATGCATGATATGATACATGAAGATGTATGCAAAACATGTTTATAGTTAGATCAATTTTTTATATATGAGATATATGATGTAGATCTAACTAGTTTTGTAGTTTTCATATTTTTGATTAAGACGTTCTCCTTAACCGTCTGATCATAAGAATAAAGTAGGGTTTAAATGCCCTCTCCTTCCATTCAATGGGGTATTCTTATGATGTATAGGGATGCTGTGCGTTTGTCCTTAATCAGAAACCTAAAATTTATTTTCTGCAAAATCCTAGATCCTAAAATCTTAGGATTTTATTTACATATTTTGTTTTTAAATTCTAAACTTAATTAAGAATTAAGATTATGAAATATGTTAAGTCTAAAAATTAAGAATTTTTAGATTTAATATATATTCATAAAATTGGGTTCGGGCTTGGATAGCTCAATTAGGTCTAGCGATTGATTAAATTGAATCAAGAGTTGGTTAGATGGAATCAAGAGTGCTTAAATTAACTAGAATAATAGGATTAAGTTTGGATCAAGATCGAATCATATGAGTGATCGATCAAGCTAAGATCTAATTAGGCTCAGTGGTTAGAGTCTGGAATGTAGGCTAACTTGATTGGTTCTTGCTCAACAATTTGGTATCTAAGGTAAGTCTGGTAGATACGACTGACTAATTTTTAATTAGGAGCTACTCGACTCAAATGCGTTCTTGTCAAGTTAATGGCTTATCCCTTCTATCGGTCTCACTTACCTAACCATATTTGTCAACCCAATCCTGATTTAAGGTGGTTAACAATCTGAGCTAACCCATGCCACTAGGTTAGTCATAATTGTTATGGCTATTGTAAGTCAAGTTTAAAGAGACCTAAATCAAATCTCCCTAACAAAAGATTAAGTCTAAGGTCTTTCACTATTATAGATATGCGGGCCCTTTCTAGGGTTGATTATTCTCGGCTGATCATAGTGGTTCAATTGCATCGAAAAGATGCAACCATGTCTATTAGTCATTGGATGCTATGGCCTGGAGGATAAATTGGGCTCAATATTCTAGATATGGTGAGAGATCCAATTAGAAATTTAATCTGTACAAATGGTGGGTCTGACTTAACTAAGGAGTGGATCAATATTTTGAGCATGGTGAGATTCATGAATTAGAGATCAAGTTTGGATGTACTATGATTAGAGAATCATTGGACAAGAGTTATCCACTCATTGACTAATCCATCACCAATAACTGTTATGTGAGGTGATGAGTCAGTTGGTGGAACTGCACCATCCATTAGAAATCTATAATCGTAGAGATTTTTGCATCTCTATAGAGGAAGTATAGGAATCCAAGAAAATAGTGAAAGTTAATTTATTTAAAAATTAAATTATTAAATAAATTGATCAAGTTTTAATTATAATATCTAACTAAAAACTTTGACTTTCTATAGCAAAAGCAACATGTCTGCATCCAATCCACTAGCACGTATCCTGGACACCCATAGACTGACTGGATCCAATTACAAGGATTGGCTCTGAAGCTTTAAAATCATTTTGGATTTCGAGAAGTTAATTCATGTATTGGACTAGGATTCCTCCATCTTACCAGCTTGTCCATTCGTTGAATGGAGAGCGTCTCTTGACAAATGGATGGACGAAGATAACAAGGCCAGATACTATATGTTGGACTCGATGTCTGATGAACTTTAGCACCAACATGAAGATATCAAGATTGCCCGCCAAATATTGACTCACCTGCAAGAGATGTTTGGTGAGCAGAGTCGTGTAGCCAAATATCATATCACTAAACGATTATTCAAGGCTAAATGCATGATGGACAGTTAGTCCAAGATCATTGTCTGATGATGATCAAGGACTTGGAAGAGCTTGAGAAGCTTGGAGAAAAGTTGGACCTGGATCTACAGAATGATATAATTCTACAATCCTTGACTAATGCATGTGTGCAGTTCATCATGAACTACCATATGCATAAACTTCAAAATACTCTGGTCGAGCTTATGAACATGCTGGTTACTATTGAGGTTTCAATGAAAGGTTCTAAAGGCTCAATATTTGCTATGGAATGAACTTCTTCTAAGAAAAAGTCTTTTGGAAAGAAGAAGAAGTTAGTGAAAAGGCAGAAGGTGGAAGAAGGAAAGAAAAAGAAGGTAGAGCTGAAGAAGAAGGCCGCTGACAAAGGAAAGTATTTTCATTGCAACACTGACGATCACTGGAAGTGAAACTATCCTACATACCTAGCCATCCTGAAGAATAAGAAGAAGGCAGGTCCTTCTGAAGGTATGCTCATTATTGAATCTAACTTTATGATTTCTTCTGCATCCAGTTGGGTGCTTGACTCTAGTTCTAGTGCTCATTTGTGCACTTCCATGTAGGATCTTGAGGATAGCAAGAGGCTGAGGGATGGTGAGATGATCCTACATATTGAAAATGGAGCAAGGATTGCTGCCGTGGCCATGGGAACCTACCCTCTTTGCCTACCATCTGGTTTAGATTTAGTACTTAAGGATTGTTATTATGTGCCTGTAGCAAGCAGAAATTTAATTTCTATTTTATGTTTAGCACTGAAAGGCTATGTAATTAGTTTTCTTAAGGATCATTATAACATTATTTATGAAAGAAATAAAATTGGAAGTAGTTTTCTTATTAATGATCTTTATCAATTACATATTGATGTATCTATTTTTAATATCGAGCAAAATATGAATGTCATAAAGTCAAAATGACCGAGGGATAGTCCAAATGATAGGTATCTATGGCACCTTAGACTAGATCATATAGCAGAAGATAGGGTTAACAAATTGGAGAAAATAGGGCTATTGAGTCCATTGACTTTCGAGTCATATCCAATTTATGAATCATGTCTTCATGGCAAAATGACTAAACTCCCTTTTATGGGACATGGAGAAAGGGCTACGGATTTACTTGTCCTAGTACATACTAAAGGAAAATCCAGATTTTTCGGACCAGGTTCGTTAAGATCTGATCAGATCAAGAGATATATTTTAAATTTTTTTTTTGATCTAGATCAGATCTGAGATGTTTTAGATCTGATTCTTATTATTTTAATAATTAAAATAAAATCAGATAAATTAAATCAAATTAAGGTTACCTTGAAGTGGGTAATCCTATTACCCGATGATGATCCTATGAGCAGTGGAAGGTTCTAGATCTAGCCACGCAAGTGCCTGACCTCTATCGGTATCTACTCAAGCTAGATCTGGAGATCCTCTTCTTCTCTATCACGTCCCCAAAAATTAGATTTGGATCTGATCTGGAGGATCTTCAAAACTCCTTTTGAAGATTAGCAGTTGTCCTTTGCAGCAGTGCAGCCCTCTAGCTTTCAGTCGCCTTTCTCTCATCTGGATCGCACCAACCAAGGTCCAAAATTTTTGTGGATGTGGAGAGGAGAGGGAGAAGGTGGGTTTGGCATGGAGGAGGAGAGGAGAAGCAGCCTTGGGGCATGGAGAATTGTGATGCTCTTTGAGTTGGGCACAGGATCTTATTTATAGACTAAGCATGATCCAACTCCTCTTCTTCCCAACCAATTACAATCCTTTGTGAAATCAAATCTAAATCTGATTGGTGGGAATAGAGTCCCCTGGATTCCTCCTTAGATGGCACCTAAGACCAGTCAAAGTTGGTTCTTAGGACAACTCTAATCGAAATCCAAAAAGGAGATGGAGTCCTTATCCAATAGGGACTCCTGGGCGCCTCCAGCTTGGGCACACGCCAAGGGTGACGTGCACCCTCTTCCTTGCCAGGTTCTGGTAGGGGGATAAGCCCCCACCAGCCCTCCAATAGGTGCATGACATGTAGATAAAAGTCAAAGTATCAATGGTCAACATTTGACCAATCAAAGGTCAACTTTTGACCAAAGTCAAAGGACGAGAAATGGCAGGTAACAAAAATGGCAGGTAATGTCTTACAAAATAAGACAACCTTTTTTGACTTGGATAAGTTTCAGTCAGACAAAGTGAAGGCCTCTAAATGAGCACAAACTCTTTTGGCTCAGTCAGGACAACTATTTATGATAGTAAAAGAAGAACATTAGGTTCAATCGAGTACTAGCACGATTTTCTTGAACCTAATTGAATCTCATTCAGATCAATTGAACTGGATCAATTCAATTGATGATCACCAGATTTAAACCTTTGTTTGTGTGATCCAGTTAGGTTCAGTTCTGTATGGTAATGCGATATGTCATGATCTCTATCATCAACATCATCGAAACTCCTTTCGATGGATCAGAACTCTTTTGATTCGAACAGTTAGAATGATCGATCATCTAAATCATTCTAATTGCTCCCAAAATTCGCCAGTGACACCTAGCAGTATATGGTGGCAACCCATCAGAGCCTGAATGTGAAAACCTCTTTGGGTGTAGCTATCTAAATTTTCCTTTTCCCCTCTTTC